>CM053507.1:66804125-67114519 GCA_028627145.1 Eidolon dupreanum
AACAGACATAGAAAGGCAACCAAAATGAGAAGACAAAGAAGCAGAAATCATATGACAGAACAGAACAAAGATCTAGAAATAATGGAGTCAAGCAATCTAACAGATACAGAGTTCACACACTAGTTATAAAGATGCTCAATGAACTTTTGGGAAGTATGGATGAATTCAGTGAGAACTTTAACAAAGAGATAAAAAAAAACGTAAAAATGAAAATGGAAATTATAAAAGGGAACCAGTCTGAAATGAAGAACACATTATCTAAGATGAGAAGTATGTTAAATGGAATAAACAAAGTCAATAAAGTAGAGAATCAAAAGACCTCTAGAGAACAGGAAAGCCAAGGATACTCAACCAGAATGGCAAGAAAAAAAGGTTAAATACAAAGAGAGAATCTTAAAAGCCTCAATAGAAAAGCAGTTAGTTACCTACAAGGAACACCCATAAGACTGGCCCCTAAGTTCTCAAAAGAAACTATGCAGGACAGAAGGGCTTGGCACAAAATATTTGAGTGATGAAAACCAGGATCTACAACCAAGAATACTTTAACCAGCAAAGCTATCATTTAGAGTAGAAGGATAGATAAAGAGCTTCCCAGACAAAAATAAGCTAAAAGAATTTATAAAAACCAAGCCAGTATTACAGGAAATGTTGGAGGGACTTCTTTAAGAAGAAAAAACATGTATCAAAAACAGGAATAAAGAATGGTAACAACTACATTCCTATCAATAAGTACCTCAAATAGAAAAGAATTAAGTGCTCCAACCTAAAGATAGAGTGGCTGAATTGATAAGAATATAAGACCTCTATATATATGCTGCCTACAAGACACTTTCTTCAGTTTAGAAGACATACACAGACTGAAAAGAAGGGGATGGAAAAAGATATTGCCTTTATAGACCTAGAGAGTATTGCAATGAATTAAATGGGTCATATAGAGAGGGACGAATATCACATGATTTCATATACATGTGGAATCTAAAGAACAAAATCAACAACAAAAGTGGAAATAAACTCATAGATATAGAGAATATTTAGAGGAATACTAGATGGGAGGAAGGTTGAGAGAGACAAAAAAGGCAAAGGGTTTAAGAAATACAAATGGATGGTTGCAGAACAGAATGGAGATGTAGAGTGTAGCACGGGAAAGATGGTTAATATTGTTGTAATAAATATGTAAGGTGGAAGGGGGTACTAGATTTAATGGAGTGATCTTTGCAAGTTATGTGGATGTCTGATCACTATGCTATACAACCTAAACTGTTATATTATTATATGTCAACTATAACTGAAAAAAAACTCATTGAATTGTACAATATAAATACAAGCAACTAATTGTCTATTATATTTCAATAAAGATGGGAAAAATTAAGGAAAGAAACTGAACTGAAAAAAAAAACAAAAAAATAAAAAAATAAATAAAGTATGTATATATGATGTAGAGACCTTTTTAGCAGCTGAACCTAATGTAAAAATTTTGCTTTAAGGTAAATTGAAATTAGAAAGCCAGTCCAAAGATGTTTAATATTAACATAAGGGTAATACATATCTAATTCAAATCTGGGTATACGAATTAGGTTTAATTAAAAATAATAATAAAGAAATGAAAAAATACAATTCTACATATTTACATAAAAGAGACAGATCTTGCTATGTAAGAATTATTTCCTTAGATTGTAACATTGTTTAGGTTTAATTGTTAAGTTAAAATGAGGCTGGTAGGATAGATCCTAATTCAATCTGATTGGTGTTCTTATTAGAAGAGAAAATTTGGACACACAGTAGGACACTAGAAATACATGAACACAGAAGAAAGACTGAGGACCCAGAAAGAGCAGTCATCTACAAGCCAAGGAGAGAGACCTCAGAACTAATCAAACCTGCTGAAACCTGACCTCGGACTTATTGTCTCAAAAACTGTGAGAAGATGAATTTATGTTGTTTAAATCTCCCAGTCTGTGGTATTTTGTTATGACAGCCCTAGAAGACTAATATAAACGGGTAAAAGCATGAAACAATTTACAAGAGTTGCTTCACAAACCTTTCCATTTATAACACTGCATCATCAGGATTTAGCTCCAAGGAATGATTGCATTGAAAGATACCTGTTCACATATCCTTGTTTTTGCTTTTCTGGTGAGTCATTATTCTACTATAAGGATACGTTGCCAGGAAAGATCCTCCTACACTAGTTTACCTTTACTCTGTCTTTCTAGACACCAGTTTTGTTTCCATCAGTTTGATTCTCCAGCTACTACATAGGGTCTTACTGGGCAACCAAACTTCAGTAGGTATCACTACTAAGAACTAATGTTGAAAATGATCCAAATGAGCTACATGTCCAGCAGCTTCTTTGTGTTACCAAGAGCCAGGACTGGAATGAATTGACCCGGCACTGGAATGACCCTAGGCATGAGTGCCTCCAGAGATTTTGCACCCGAGGCACCTCACTTTCCTCACCTGAATTCTAACCCTGCTGGTACCATACACCCCAAGCATTCCTTAATCAAGTCCTGTGGCATCTCTTCAGAGTATATACATTTTGGGGGTTACACAATAGATATTTACAGCAAGTTATATATATTACATGCTACATAAATGATATAAATAAGTTTCTTGTGAGTTTAGGGCAGTTTGCTTTCCTTGATGTTATAAAAATACTTTCACAACATGAGAATCTTTAAAGGTTATAATTTTAACAGAGCTTGAAGATAGAATCTTCCAATCAAATAATATCAAGAGATGGATAATAAGCACCAAAGTATCTAATTCAAAAAATTCAGAAAACACACACACACACACAGTTTGAATCTACCAGGTGTGTAGCATGGAGCAAATAACAGCCTCTCTGAACCTCTTATTTCTTCATGGATTTATTTAGATGAGTAGAAATAATCTACATAAAATGATTTACACTGTGCCAGGCAAATGGCTTAGACTCTCTAAATGGTTCTACACTTATTATCATTGTTTCCTGATTAATGCAAATCCAACCACCTTCATCTCAGCAGGCCTCATTTTAACACTCACATGACAGACATCAGAAATCAAAATTGACCTTAGCAATGATTTAGTCCAGTCTCCTCATTTTTTTCAGAAAAAATTCATGCCCAGAGAAATTAAATGACTTGCCCCAGGTTACAGAGTCGGTTGGTGGCAGTGACAGTTTCAGCCACAGAACATATGATTTCTTACTCAAAAGTTCAGAATACTTTTCATTTCAGAGAACTTCATTAATAGCGGTACACATGTCTTAATAAATATGTATTCGTAAATGTATACTAATTACATATAGACAGTCAATGAACTGAAATAAATGGCATAATTATGAAATCTAAGTATAATGATAGTGCTGCACATTTACTCAAGATAATTCAGTGTAGAATGTAATTGAAGATCCTGATTGTCTATAACAAATCTAATCTTCCTCACGAGCCCTGACCTTGCCAAACAGGCATGGGTTCACAGTGGAGATTTTTAACTGGCTAATTAATAGTATCTTAGACTCTGGATTAAATGTTCTTTCAGAAAAATGCTTTGTTTTACAGCCTGCTGAGTCTCAAACTGGAAAATGGGAATGTGAGTAGAGATTACAAAGGGACTTCATGCTGTTGCAGAAGTGAAGGAGAGATCTGGGGCTCCTGGGGTGACCTCTGGGCTCTCTGGGTCCCCCCAAGTCTCAACTGTAAGATGGCTGGTCCATCCCTGTAATCTTGCACTAGGTTCTGAAGTACAGTATAAACTTGTGACTTGTTCTTTTTGACACTTCAAGGCTTAGTTGTCCTCCCCTCTTATTTTCAAAACCACTCTCTATCTGGGGCCTGGTTAGGCTATTTATGCTGTGGCTTCTACACCGCAGCTATCCTGCCTAGGGCCAGGGTAACCTCAGGCAGGACCTCTTAGCTCTGGGCTCAGCTGCCTTCCATCTCCTCCAGGGGGCATGCCACACTTCCAAGTCCAATCCAAGACCTAATCTGAGCATTTCTGCAGATCCTCTCTCTGCTTAATGCTGATACATTTTTTTTTCTTTTTCTATTCCATAGCTGATTTGTGTTGCTACAAACACTGTATTGTGAGGTCGTTTTTTTAGAGTTCTAAGTGGAAATGGGCAAAAATCCTTCTAATTTTGGCTTTCCCCTCAATTAACTCCACACCTCTGACTGGGATTCAGAAGAGCTGGTGAAAACAACGACCCTTATTTCTCACTCTGATTTATTTTCTCACCTTAGTATCTGTTTTCTAAGACTTCATTGAATCATAAGGTACTCTCATTACCCTTCCTCTTCAGTCTACCCAAAACTCCTCTTTGACATAATTTCTGTGCCTTCTCTGCATTTTAGATTATTTAAATATCTATGATTTGAGTTAGATAGGCTAGGTTCATGATAATTGGAAATTAGTCATCTAAAAATATATTAAATTAGGACAAATAATATTAATAACATTAATGTTAATCACTTCAAACATTCAAAGATTTTTTATCACTTGGAATACAATGCAAATTTCCTCCCACAACTGGTAGGGCCTGGTCTCCTCCTTTCCTCCACCTTACAACCTCATTTCAACCCTCTTCCCTTGGTCATCACACCCTAAGCACACATCATTTCAAGGAAGCTGATTTCCCTATTCTCGGTCTTTTTTTTTTTTTTCCATTTTTTTTTTCTTCTGAATCTTTGCAGACCCAGCTTCATCTTTTCCCTTAGGTCTCAACTTAAAAATCACCTCTCTAAAGAGGAATTTCCTGAATATCTTATTGAAAGATTTTGAAAATAATCACCCAGGCCCTCCAGCCATTTGTTTCTGGCACAGCACCTTGGCTACATCCTTTATAGTACTTAAGACAATGTGAAACATTTTTTCTCATTTGTATATTTTTACATTGTCTGTTTCTCAATGGAAAATGCATGGTACCAGAGACAGTGCTTATCTTTTTCACCACTTTATGCCTAGAACTAAATAGTGCCTGGAGCATAGTAAGTGCTTAATAAGTAAGGAATTAATGAATGTATGAATACATGTTAATGTGCTAAGAATCAATATAAAGTTGAAATTTCCTTCTGTACCAAGATCATTTATACTTTTGAGAATATTATAAATCCCATAATATGGAACTATGACATATTAGAACTGCCAAAATCCTGCGTTTTTACATAAGGATATAGTCTTCGGAAAGAACAAAAAACTACATAATGTGTACAAAAAAGAAAGAAAAAATATTAGAACTTGACTATATTTCAAACTAGCACTTTATCCAATTTATCAATTTTATTACTACTTAACTTGCAATATTTCTGTTCTTCATTGTAGTTCATTTTATGTAAAACATCTATTATCCCTATTGCACAAACCCTTTAAACATTCTCCTAATAAATGATAGTTAATAAAAGTTTTGTTTCTCATTTATAAAAACCCATGTATATGCACACATGTTTATGGAATTTTTACTAAAAATGGACTTTACACTAATTGTTTTTTCTATCTATGTTTATTGGGACTGCAATAGGGGGTAATTGCCTCATGATGTTGTTGGTACCTTGTAATGAATCACATCAAAGCAGTTCTTTCAGGTAAAGCTGATAGAAAAATGACTGAATAATGGTTATTTCTTCATTACCTCCTTTGCATCTTTTTCTTTTTCTTTTAGAACAAAAGTAGAAAACATGTTAGTAAAATACTAATTTTATTATCCCATGGAATATATATAAACTCACAAGCAGCAAGATTTAATAGAGTTTTGTAACTTGGCTTGCATTATAATTTTCATTTAATTGTCCCTTATTCAGAATTAAACCTTTGTTTTCCTCTTATAGCTCAATTACCTACTTAGAAAGTCATTTTACTGTATGGCAGCAACTATTCATTTCTGTAATTTTTTTTCTTTTAATTAACCATTGTTTCATGTGGGTTCTAAATTTATAGTTTGAATCTTAAAACAATAGATTTTACATGTGTCAGGTTGCATTGGAGGATAACAATTTTAATCACTCAGTTATAATTTAACTTTTCAATGTTTAAGTTTCTATGATATTTTTTACTGGTGTTTTTCTGTTCCTGCATCTCTGCATCCCTTACAATAAAAAAAAAAAATCTCAATTATATCTTGGTTTCCCAAATGATTTAACAGAACCAAAGTTTAAATAAGAACAAATAACCATATTGAGACAGAGATTACTCTTATTCTGTAACAATATTTATTCAGAGAAAAATGTATCACATTTTTGCTTTTATTTCTAGGTGTCTTCTAGTTCCTTATACATTTTCCACAATCTTGTTTGAAAACAGAATATATAGATATTAATTTTTTATTATAAACATGACTGATAATATAAATTTTATTTTCTTTATGAAACACACTGATTAAATAATTTTGCACTTTATTTCCTTTCAAAAAATATAAACACATTTATTTTAAGAAAAACATGGTGTATTAATTTCTTCACGACCTCCCATGGTAAATTTAACTGTAAGATGTGTATTATTACCTGCCCTCAATGAATGTACAAAATATGATACTTATAGGCTACTTTTCTAGGCCTTTGTTTTATCTGTGTCTTTTGTACCTTGTAAAATATTATCTTTTAATAAATTTCTCTTCATGATTTCTTTAATTTTAACAAAACATTGACACATAACTTGAAATGGGCAAAACTCATAGTATCCTTTTCTTTCTCCTCCCTTTGCTTTTTTTCTATCCTTCTTTCATCTTCTTCCCTTATTTTTTCTTTACACTATTTACAATGAGGAAGACAGTACCTATATATCCTCTAATTTATTGTTTGTCAGTTGATCTTGACAATCACCTGCACTAGTCTTTCTTTTAGTCTCTTGAATATGGAGTACTCCCTCTTAGGTTATTCATTATTGTTTCAGTGCTCTGTATATAGAGCTTGTTTGTTTGTTTCTTTCTTTCAGCTGTATTTCAACTAATAAGAGTTAATGACAAATTTAAATAATTAAAATGCTTTTAGTTATATTTATGTCCTCAGATGTAATGTTGAATATTTTAAGTAGGGTCAGGCCTGGTTAGTACTCAGATGGGAGACCATCTAGGAAGATCAGGTTATGTAGGCATAAAAAAAAATTGTTGGATATTTTATTGCTGTTTTTGATGTCATACAAATTATTATTTGTCTTTATTAATTATAAAGACAAATTATAAAAGTTCTAAAATTTCATCAAAAAATTTGATAAGTATGGGAGTATATAGAGAAAAAAAATCAGTGTTTTTCCTTTGTCATTTTTTAATTGTTCTCCTAGAGTTCTAATTACTGAGAGGTTTATTATGTGTACTTCCATAATAACTTTTTTGAATATACACAGATGCATCAATGCAACTATAAACACATAAATATATACTTTAAGCAAAAATTGGATCATAGAATACATATCATTCTAAAATTAGACTTTTTAAATGATTATTTTTTCATAGATATCTAATTTCTTGAATTATTTTAAAATCAAATTCTGGAAACAAGTAATGTAGTTATAACAAGTTATACAGATATGACATTCAAATTATTGTCATATGGTTTTTATCTTTAACTAAAGAATGGAGAAGCAAAGCAAAAACAGAAATTTAACCATGACTGGGTTCAAATGAAATCACATTAAATTGCAATTTAGAAGATTTATTTAAAATCACAGAGAATTCCAGTCAAGATGTCAGGGTAGGTAAACATTGTGCTTGCATGTCCTCCCATGACTACATTAAAATCATAACTAAATTATAGAAAAATCAACCTGGAGAACCATCTGAAGACTAGCTAAACATAACTCCTATAACTAAGGATATAAAGTAGAGGCCACATTAAGACTCGTAGGAGGGGTAGAGATGCAAAACTGGTTGGCTTCGCACTCATGTGTAGTGGTTGAGCATCAGGAGGAATATGTCGCCTACAGGGTTCCTTTTGGAGGACCGAGGGACCCAAGCCCCACACTGAGGCTCTCAGCCCAGAGTTTCAGGGCCAGGAAGAGGAATTCCTATAAAATCGCTGTAAAAATGACTGGGTATTCTAACTGTCAGTATGGGACAGAAGGCTGCTGGAAAACCAGATATCCACTTAAAGGACCAATGCACAGGCTCACTCATGGGCAGTAATCGTGGGATCCAGCAGAGGCAAAGAAGCTTGAGAGGTACCAGAGACATACAGAATAAGAATGAGTTTTGTGGATTCAGGGAGAGGGCTGGAGGAACAGCTACCATCTTGCCTATGTCGAGTCCTACTTTCACATCGCCAAATCTGAATCTGCATTTACATAGTGAATTCTGCTCACTCCACTCTGGTGATTTCTTGAGATCCTGACACTCCCCCTGCCCAACTCATGCACTGCTGGAGACATTTTTTTGTGCCTGGTTAACCAGCCCCACCCAGCTCTCTTGGCACAAGGCTCTTTTAACAGCAATCAATAGGCCTCAGCTCATGAACTTTCAGAGAAAATTCAGAGGATGACCAATCAGCCCTAGCCCAAGCTGCAGTATTTCTTGAACAAATTTCAGGGGTCTCTGGGTCCAAGGCAGGTAGTGGCTGGCTTCAGTGTGATCTGAGACTTTCTCAAATGACAATAGGCTCAGCACTGGCACTAGATCTAAATTCAACACCATTGGCTCTGCTCTGGTGACTTCTTGGGACCTCACTTCACCCAACTCACATACCATTCAAGACTCCTTTAGTTACTGAAACTTATGAGCAGCTGGCAGGTAGCCTCAGGCCTTGAGGTACCATGGACCTTTTGCTGAGCTGCCCCAGGTCTGGTACTGGTGAAAGCTGGCCTCTGTTCACTGCATGGCCTCTCCCACATGCCTCCAAGTCCAGTATAGGCTGCAGCCAACCACGAATAACTTTGTAGCTTCTGCTGGACAGCCCTGGGCCAGTCATAGTCAGCAACTGAACTTGGCCTGCATGGGAGCCCCTTCCGAAGTGCCTCAGGACCAACACTTCCAAAGGCTGGTGTCAGACCACAACAGAGAACCACCAAATTTGCTCCACTTGAGGCAGCCCCAAAGGGTGGTCTCAAGAGGCACGCAAGCTCACTGGGGCAAATCACACTCTGTGGGGTCAGCCCCCACAAAGCAGCTTAAATGCTATGAGCATGACCAATTCTCACAAGCCAATCAGCCTGAGAGTTAATACCACCCACTGACATGCCAATAGCAATCAAGGCTTGACTGCAACAGGAGAGCACACAAAACACACATAAGGGACACTCCTGGAGCACTGGGTCAGGTGACCAAGGAGACTGTACTACTGGGCCACAGAAGGCACCTATTACATAAGATCAATAGACTAGGAGATATAACATATCTACATAATACATAGAAACAAACACAGAGAGTCAGCCAAAATGATAAAACAAACAAACAAAAACATGTCCCAAGTAAAAGAAGAAGAAAAATCCAGAACAATACTAAATCAGGCAAGAAACCTACTAGTTATGGGGTTCAAAACACTAAATATAAGAATGTTCAATAAACTTAGGGGAAGAATAGATGATTTCAGCAAGAACTTCAACAAAGAGATAGTAAGCATAAAAAAGAACATGAAAACAATAAAAAAGAAGCAGTCATAAATGAAGAATACAATAACAGAAATGAATATACTAGAAGGAATTAACAGATTAGATGAAGCAGAGAATTGAATCAGTGATTTAAAAGACATGATAACAGAAAACATTTAATTGGAACAGCAAAAAATAAAAATTTAAAAAATAAAAGTTTAATAGACCTCTGGAACAAACTCAAGTGTAACAACATTCTCATCATATAGATATCAGGAGGAGAAAAAAGAGGGCAAGAGATTGAGAACTTATTTAAAGAAATAATGATGAAAAACTTCTCAAACTTGGCAAAGGAAAGAGACATACAAGACCAAGAAGCAAGAAGAGTCCTAAACAAGATAAACTGAAAGAGGCCTCCATCAAGGCATACCATAATTCAAATGCCAAAGGTTAAAGACAAAGTAAGAATCCAAAAAGGGTCAAGAGAAACACGGTTAGTTGCTTACAAGGGAGCTCACATAAGAATGTCAGTTGAATTCTCAACAGAAAACTTGCAAGCCAGAGAGACTGGCACAAAATATTCAAAGTGATAAAAAGCAGGAACCAGCAACCAAAAGCACTCTACCCAGCAAAGCTATCATTTAGAATTAAAGGACAGATAAAGAGCTTCCCAGATAAGAAAACCTAAAGCAGTTCATCACCACCAAACAAGTAGAACTGGAAATGTTAAAGGGACTTCTTTAAGAAAGAAGAAAAATAATAAAATTATGAATAATTATATGGCAATAACTACATATCTGGCAACAAAAGGCTTAAATGTAAATGAATTAATAGCTCCAATTGAAAGACATAGGGTAGCTGAATGGATAAGTAAACAAGACCCATGCAAATGCTATCTACAAGAGACTTCAGATTGAACAACACACACACACTGAAAGTAAAGGGATAGAAAAAGATATTTCATGCAAATGGAAATAAAATAGCTGGGGTAGCGATACTTTTATCAGACAAAATATACTTTAAAACAAAAGCTATAATAAGAGACAAAGGACATTACATAATGATAAGGAGATCTGTCCAACAAGAAGACATAACCCTAGCAAACATTTATGCTCCCAACACAGAAGCATCTAAATATAAAAACAAACATCGATTGACCTAAAAAGAGAGATTGACAGTAACACAGTCATAGCAGAGGACTTTAATGTCCCATTGACATCAATGGACAGATCTTTAAGACAGAAAATTAAAAATAAAATAGTATTCTTAAATGACATACTAGAACAGATGGGTTTAATGAACAGTTTTAGAGCATTTCACACCAAAGTATTAAAATATACATTCTTCTGAAGTGCACATGAAACATTTTCCTAGATAAACCACATTTTAGGCCACAAAACAAATCTCAGTAAATTTAAGAAGACTGAAATAATATTAAACATCTTCTCTGACCACAATCATATCTAGAAATCAGTTATAAGAAAAAACTGAAAACACACAAACACATGGAGACTAAATAACATAGTACTAAACAATAAATGAGTTAACAATGAGATTAAAAAAATCAATAAATATCTTGAGACAATTGAAAATAAAAACACAATGATTCAAAATCTTTGGGGCACAATAAGAGCAGTCCTAAGAGGGAAATTCATAGCAATACAAACCTACCTCAAGAAACAAGAAAAATCTCAAATAAACAATCTAACCTTACACTTAAAGGAAGTAGTAAAAAACAGCAAACAAACCCAAAGTGAGTAAGGGAGGAAATTATAAAGATCTGAGAGAAAATAAATAAAACAGAATCTAAAACAAATTTTAAAATATTAATGAAACCAAAATTTGTTCTTTGAAAAGATAAACAAAAGTAATAAAACTTTAACCAGATTCATAAAGGAAAAAAAAGAGAGAAAAGGATCCAAATAAATAAAATCAGAATTGAAAGAGAAGTGACAACTGACTCTGCAGAAATACAAAGGATTATAAAAATATACTATGAGCAATTGAATACGACAAACTGGACAATCTGGAAGAAATGGATAAATTCTTAGAAACAGGCAATCTCATAAGACAGAGGTCAAGAAGAAACAGAAAATCAGAATCAACTGATTTTTATTAGTGAAATCAAACCGATAATCAAAAAACTCCAAAAAAACAAAAGTCCTCGACCAGATGACTTCATGGGTAAATTTTACAAAACATTCAATGAAGAATTAACACTTATTCTTCTCAAACTATTCCAAAAAAATTCAAGTGCAGGAAAGGCTCTTGAGCTCATTTTACAAGGCCACCATTACCCTAATTCCCAAACCAGAAAAGACATCACATAAAAAAAAAAAATTATGGGCCAATATTCCTGACAAACATACATGCAAAAATCCAAAACAAAATATTAGCAAACTGAATTCAGCATTACATTAAAAAGATCATGCACCACGAACAAATGGGCTTTATTCATGAGATGGAAGGTTGGTACAATATTTGCAAATCGATAACATGCTATACCACATAAACAAAGTAAAGGATAAAAATCATATGATCATATCTATAGATGCAGAAAAATCATTTGAAAAATTTCAGTATGAATTTATGATAAAAACTCTCAGAAAAGTAAGAATAGAGGGAACATACTTCAAGATAATAAAGGTCATATATGACAGCCCATAGTTAACATCATATTCAATGGAGAAAAGCTAAAAGAATTTTCTTTAAGATCAAGAACAAGACAAGGATGCCCACTTTCACCATTTTATTCAACATAGTATTGGAAATCCTAGCCACAGCAATTAGACAATAGAAAGAAATGAAAGGAATCCAATTGGAAAGAAAAGAGTAAAACTGTCATATCTGCAGATGATATGATACTGTATAGAGAGAACCCTAAAGAGTACACCAAAAAATTATTGGAACTAACAAATTCAGCAAAATAGCAAGATACAAAATTAATATTCAGGTATTTTTATTGTTTGCATTTTTATACACCAATATGAACTATCATAAAGAGAAATTAAGTAAACAATCCCATTTATAATTACAACAGAAACAATAAAATACCTAGAAGTAAATTTAACCAAAGAGGTAAAAGACCTGTGTTTGGAAAACTATAAAACACTGAAGAAAGAAAATGAAGATACAAATAAATAGAAGGCTATACTGTAGTCATGAGTAGGAATAATTAGCATCATTAAAATATCCATACTATTCAAATCAATCTACAAATTTATTGCAATTTCTATCAAAATTTCCATGGCATGTTTCACAGGACTAAGATAAATAATACTAAAATTTATATAAAACCATAAAAGACCTCGAATATCCACAGCAATCTTGAGAAAGAACACAGCTGGAGGTATCATACTACCTGATATCAAAACATACTATAAGGCTATAGTAAGCCAAATAGCTTGGTACTAGTAATGGCAGAAAAACAAACATATAGATCAATGGAACAGAGTAGAGAGCCCAGAAATAAATCCATGCCTATATGGTCAATTAATCTACAACAAAGGAGGCAAGAATATACAGTGGGATAAAGGCAGTCTATTCAATAAATGGTGTTGGGAAAACTGGACAGATACATGCAAGAATATGGAACTGGACCATTTTTCTATACCATATTCAAGGATAAACTCAAAATTGATTACAGACAAATGTAAGACCTGAAACCATAAAACTCCTGAAGAAAATATAGGCAGGAAACTCTCTGACATTACTCTTGGTAATATTTTTTTCTGATATATATTCTCAAGGCAAGGAAATAACAAAAATAAATAAATAAACAAATAGGACTACATAAATCTAAAAAGTTTTTTTGTGCAGCAAAGCAAACCATCAAAAAAAAAAAAAGACAGCCTACTGAAAGGGAGAAGATATCTGCCTATGATACAACTGAAAGGGGGTTAATACCCCAAATTTATAAATAACTCATACAACTCAGCAGCAAAAAGAAAAAAAAATCTAATTAAAAAATGGGCAGGGGACCTGAACAAGCTTTTCATAGACATGAGAAGATACTCAAAATTACCAATCATCATAGAAATGCGAATTAATACTACAATGAGTATCACATATCCATCAAGATGGCTATCATCAATAAGTCTAAAAACAAGTGTTGGTGATGATGTAGAGAAAAAGAAACCCTTTGTGCACTGTTGGTGGGATTGCAAATTGGTAAAATCACTGTGGAAAGCAGTATGGAGGTTCTAAGCCAGTGTGGTGGTGCTAATCTTCAAAGTTGTCAGAAATATAGGCTTCTTCTATTCCACTACTATGCTGTCCTCAACACGCAACTTCTATCTTATGGTCTAAGAAGGCTCTTCCAGCTCCTTGTTGTCATGGCCACAGTCTAGCCAGCCAAATGAGTAAAATGGGAAAAGGAATGCTGGCTCTTTTTGTTTAGAAACACTGCCCAGATAATACATATATGTTTTTTGATTTATTCCATTAGTCAGGACTTTATCACATGGTTATACCTAACCAGGCAAATATGGGATATGAAGTATTTCTCTCTGTTTAGCAAAAAATTTTATTGCATAAAAAGATGAAAATGGATATGGGGGACAACTAACATTTCTGTCATATCTTATTATCATAAACAATTTTAAGACAATTTTGAAAGGCTTTCATTGTATTTGATAATGGGATACAATAGGTAGCTAGAAATGCATACCTTTAATACTCATGAAATCTATAATTTTGTAAATAAAAATGGTGTGCTTAAAAGATTTTTAGATGAAAAATTAGTTTATCATTTTTCATCCTGTCAATTTTTTCTCTTATGTCAATTATAATTTGACTCTTTTCATCCTCCTGGTATACAACTCCCCATTAGTAGAAAGAATATAATTGTAACAGAATTGTAGCCCTGTCATTTCTACTCCTTTTAGTTAAAACATTTAGCCTTCATTTTGTCTGTTTTCCCACCTGCTCAATGCTAAGCACAATGTCTGTGCTATTCCTGTAGATAATGTATTGAAAATTACTACAAAAAAATACAATGACAAATATTAATTAGATGTTATGCTTAAAGTATGTAAATAATTATAGTCACCAATTATTTATTGACTTCTATGAGCCTGGCACTCTCTTAGATCTTTTAACTATATCTCACTTAATTTAGTATTCACAACAACCATATGGCACATTTTATAATTTCTCTATTTTAGTGTTGAGGAAATCAAGGCTCAAGACAGGTCAGATGATTTACCCAGTGCCACTTCTGCCATGCTCAGGCTTTGCTATTTCAAGTTTTGGAGGTTTTAAATTTTTACTTTTAAGTAAAAGACTAGACTATTCATCTGAATTTTTTTACTTTATTAACTGAATAAAAGTATGCCAGATACTCATGAAAGGAAGTAACTACATAGGAATATTTTCTAAGACTGGTGATATTAAACTCAAATACTTTGGTTCTTTCTCCAAAGTTCATCCTTGTTACACTGTTTTCATCCTCACTTAATGACTGACAAGAAATATTGTTTAAAGTCCACTGCACTCATCTTTACTTTGAACTGTCATCCATCTTACTCCACTCCTTTGCGAAGTCAGCATTGAAACCCAAGGATAGCTCAGCAAGATCTTGGTCTGTTTGTGTGAACGTTGAGGCCTATAAAAACATGGAGGTCGATATCTCATTTCTGTGGAGCATTACCTTGTAAGCTGGGCAACGTGTGCTAACATGGAAACCAGAGATGATTTCAGCATGGTTAATGACAGTGTACCTAGCTGGTGGTTAATTACAGGCCTTCAACCTTAAGTACTTCACTCTTTATGAGATTGATGTTTATTCAGCACAATAAATATAAGGTCTATGACACCTTTAAAGTTATGATTAAATGTGACTCAGTGACCATTGATGAATAACTGTCCCTGTTTCTTGCCCTGCTAAACACATTTGGCTTTTCACAAGCAATAGATTCTGAAAGAAGGATTATTCACAGTGGTTGCTAGAAAAGTATACATATTGATTCTGTTAAATCTAAGACTTGTGTCCAGTTCTTCAGGGGGTGACATTAACAGTTTTATAATTCAGTCTTGACTCATAAGTGCTGAACAGCTTAAACCCCTACTATGCCTCAGCTTTATTTCTGAAAAGAGAGCTAAAAGAACACGGCTCTATGGCCCTTTTAAAAATTCTAAGAGATAACATGCTTTTAAAAATTCCTTTTCTGTCTAAACTAATCACAGTAGATTTTATTATTTGCAACTAATAACCCTGAAGATGTAGCCATGACCCTACTTAAAAATCTTAGAGAGAAGAGAGATAAAAAAATGGCATAGATGATAGAGGCTCTGTTCATCTTTCTGATGACCAAATCAAAGTTGTGATGAAAGCAAGGAACAGCAACAAAAAGTAATCACCTGAGATCTAGATGAACAAGACATACAACTAGGGAGAAATCCAAAAAATCACCCTGCAATGGCAGAAGGTAGGACGGAGTGAAGAGGTGGAGCAGCCTGGTCTCCAGTAGCTGGGTGAGACGGAGGCTACTGCAGCAGTAGCAGCAGATGCTTCTTAAAGGGACCGCGGCCACAAGCAGATTTTTGTGGTAACGGACCTGCTTGCTCTGAGCACCAGTGCCGATTTGACTGCCTGTAGGGGCACCAGGGACTTACAGGGAGACATTGTCAGAATGATGGCCGAGGTGAGACTCGTTTTGTACAGTAGTGCTGGCGGTATCCATTCTTCCCTGTTGAGTCCTCAACCCCACCAATGCTATGCACTGAGGGCCGCCATAGTCATGATGTAAACAAACTGGATAACAGAAATCACTCCACCCAGATGATTCCCTGAAACTCCGCCTCCCCCAAAGTGCGGCCCCACCCAAGCCACATCGAGGTGTATCCTCAGAGAATCAGGTACTCCTTGCTGAGTAGCTCCCAGATACACATTGGAAGCAGCCAGCCTCGGTTTCTGGTGTGGCCTTTTGAGATAATTATAAGCACAGCATCTGTGGATTGCTTGCTGAATCTTAACTGATGGCCCTAGAGGGATAGAGGCTTGGGCTAAATTTGGCCCGCAGCTGAACCCCTCTCAGGACTGTGTCACTGGACACCTACTTCACAAATCCATATTAATAAGACCGGGAGACTTAGGAGGTTTGCTTAGTACATAGAAACAGACACAGAAAGGCAGCCAAAATGGGAAGACAAAGAAGCAGAAACCATGTGAGAGAACAGAGCAGAGATCCTGACATAATGGAGTCAAGTAACCTAACAGATATGGAGTTCAAAACACTGGTTATAAAGATGCTCAATGAACTTTTGAGAAGTGTAGATAAATTCAGAGAGAACTTCAACAAAGAGATAAAAAACATAAAAATGGAAATGAAAATTATAAAAGGGAACCAGTCTGAAATGAAGAACACATTATCTGAGATAAGGAGCATATTAAATGGAATAAACAAAGGAATAAACAAAGTGAATAAAGAAAAGTATCAAATACCTTATCTAGAAGATGGGAAAGCCAAGGGCACGCAATCAGAATGACAAGAGGTAAGATGCAAAGACTATAAAAATAATTTAAGGAGCATACGGTATACTTGTAAGGGTCCAAATATCCATATGATTGGTGTAACTGAAGAAAATCAAGATGTTGAACAGTTGTTTGAAGAAATAATGATGGAAAACTTCCCTAACCTGGTGAAGGAATTGGAATAAAACCCCAGGAAGCTCAGAGAATTCCAAAAATCAGGGATCTAAAGGGGCTCACACCAAGACAAATCATAATTAAAATGCCAAATCATAATTAAAATTAAATACAGGGAAAGAATATAAAAAACAGCAAGAGGGAAACAGATAGTTACTTATAAGGGAACACCCATAAGAACGGCAACTGACTTCTCAAAAGAAACTAATCAGGACAGAAGGGCTTAGCAAAAAATATTCGACAGGATGAAGACCCAGGATCTACAACCAAGAATAATTTATCCTTGGGGTGAAGGGTTAAAGAAGTACAAATTAGTAGCTGATGGGTTGTCACAGGGATGGGGAGCATGGCATAGAGAATGCAGCTAGAATTAATGTGGTATCTAGGTGGAGGGTCAGGGGAGGGAGGGAGCAATTGGGGAGATCATTTTACGAACTATATAGATGTGTAACCAATGTACTGTATACTTGAAACTAATTAAAATAAATAAATTTTAAAAAATCTTAGAGAGAGATTAATTTGTTCATTGGACCATTTGTTTACTATTTCCATGTATTTATTTTCTCTGCTCTTCTTGAATAAACAATTAACTCAGTTAAAATATTTATTGTACTAAAAGTACATGCATGCCATTTTATGTTTTTGTGAGTGTTAAAAAATAAATTAATTACACAGGGAGCCTGACCTCAAAGAATTTGTGTAAAGTTGATTCAACCATATTAGAAAACAGAAAGTAGCCAGTGCTAGAGAGAGGTACTTTGTTATGAAGGTTCAGAGGAGAGAAAACAATTTGGTTAAGCAATACAGAATCACCTTTTTCAGATGGCAAAGGAGATAGGACTAAACGTTAGGGAAAACTTGGACAACAAATGGGAGAGATAGGTAACTTTTGAATAGAGAAGACATGAAGGGGAGAAAATATGTGGCATATATGAGCAACAGGCATACTTAGTTTTCATGCAGCATGAATGGACCCAAAAAGGAGCAAAATGGGAAAGGCCAGATTACAAGAGCTTTCAGTTTATGTACAGGTGTTTTGACTTAAATTTGTAGCCCTTAAAGAATTCTGAGAAGGTGGTACTTCAAAAAAGATATTCTTTTTATATATTTACAGGCTTTATTAAGATATGTCACTTATCGTCCCACTCACCAATTTATAAGGTTGAGGAGGTTCCTTCCATTCCAAGTTAGTTGAGTTTTTTTTAATATGAGGGCAAATCAGGAAGGTTATTCCAATATCTATATACAAAAGGAATTGGAAATTAAAGATACTGAAGATTTATGCAAATATCAAGACAAAATGTGATGATAGCTTAACTTAGAGCAAAAAATACAGTGTAACTATGGACGAGAAAGATATTGAGGAGGTACAGAAGATAAGTACTGGTTGACAAGGGTGAAAATGTAGAGAAAGGTGTCTGCTTGGGTACCTGAGGATGTGAAACTTAAGAGAACATGGTTAGCCCTAGGTTAAAATCTGAGCTTGACTCTTCCATAGTTATGTTTCTTGGTCAAGCAACTCATCCTTTTTGTGGTTTCGTTTTTTTAGCTATTAAATGTAGATATAATAAGAACTGATTTTCTGTGAATATTAAATGCATTATTATATATGAAGCCTTTAAAAAAATGCTTATTACCTACAATTATTATTTCAAAAGGACAATTTTTTCTTAGTTTATGAACAAATATAAATGTACAGTTATCAAATTGGTATTTTCCAACCAAAAAGTGGACAAAAAAATAATTTTCTACTAACAATAAAATGGACAATGCATTTATTCTATTGGTGCAAATTATTATTTATTATAAGTGAGATAGAGAACACGTTGTGAAATGATATATTCAAATTTTCAGGGTAACAATTTTTTTCAAAACCATGAATATTAATAAGCAAACAACACAAAATAAAGAGGCTCAGAAGTATTTAGAAACAGGTATCTAATTAATATACATATAATTTGGCTTTATAGAGTAAAAACGCATATTAAGTAAATCTAATCAAATACAACCATCACTAAATTGTCTTCCACTTTCTAAGACATTCATGCACCTGCTGAACAAAAGGAATAAAATATCTTGTCTCTAGGAAACTGCTGTAGTTAATCAGCTTCAATAATATTTTATTTTTGAACATTTATCCAAGCCCAGAGTAGCATCTAATTAGAGTCTAGAATATGGTAGTCCCATGAACTGCTTTATTTCAAATGGTTAATATTTAGTCCTTATCTCAACCTTTGTGTTTATATAGCTGCTGAATAATGCATAGTAGCTCTTTAATAAATATATTTAAATATTATTCTAAAATAATACTTATGAAATGAAAGAAGTAAAATCAATAATGCCCAAAAAGAAATGGCATAGCTTAAAAGAGAATAAATTTTAGTTCACTATTTATGATTTTTTCTTTAAATTATATACATACTTTTAAAATTAAATTTATTGCAGTGACATAAGTTAATACAAATTATATAGGTTTCAAGTGTAGAATTCAATAGTACATCATAGGTACTATGCATTGTCTGTTCTCCACACAAAGTAAAATCTTCTGTCACAATATATCTGATCCTTTTTAGTCTTATCTACCTCTCCCAAGCCCCCTTTCCCTCTGGTAACCACAAAACTGTTGTTTGTGTCTATGAGTTTTTGTTTGTTTGTTTTGTTTGTTTGTTGTTTTTAGTTTTACATCCCACATGTAAATGAAATCATATGGTTTTCAAATTTTTCTGTCTGACTTATTTCACTTAGAATTATAATCTCAAGATGCATCCATGTTGTTGCAAATGACAGTATTTCATCTTTTCTTATAACTGAGTAATATTCCATTGTATATATTTACCACATCTTCCTTATCTAATCATCTATCAAAGGGCACTTTTGTTGTTTCTATGTCTTGGCCACCTCGAATAATGCTGCACTAAACATCAGGGTGCATATATCCTTACAGATAAATGTATTCTAATTTAAGGGGTAGATACCCAGAAGAGAGATTGCTGAGTCATATGATAATTCTATTCCTAGCTTTTTGAGAAAACTCCATACTATTTTCCATAGTGGCTGTAGCAATTTGTATTCTATCAGCAGTATATAAGGGTTTCTTCTCCCCTACACTTGTTATTATTTATCTTGATGATAACCATTCTGACAATTGTGAAATGGCATCTCATTGTGATTTTGATTTGCATTTCCCTAAGAGCTAGTGAGATTGAGTATCTTGTCATGTGTCTGTTGGCCATTTGTATGTCTTCTTGGGAGAAGTGTCTGTTCAGGCCCTCTGACCATTTTTTAACTGGATTTTGTTGTTGTTGTTGTTGAGTTGTATGAGTTCTTTGGATATTATCCCCATATCAGAGGTGTTGTTTGCACATACTTTCTCCCATTCAGTTGGTTGCCTCTTTGTTTTGTTGATGGTTTCTTTTGCTGTGCTGACGCTTTTTAGTTTGATATAGACCCATTTATTTATTTTTGCTTTTACTTTCCTTGTCTTTGAGGTCAAATTCATAAAATCCTCTCCAAAACCAAGGTCCATGAGTTTAGTACCAATGTCTTCTCCTATGCAATTTATCGGTTCAGGTCTTGTATTTAGGTCTTTGATTTTTAGTTAATTTTGATATATGAAACTAGCGGTCTAGTTTCATTTATTTTGCATGTGGCTTTCCAATTTACTCTGTGCCATTCATTGAAGAGTCTTTCTTTTCTCCATTGTTTATTTTTGGTTCCTTTGTCCAAAGTTATTTGCCCATATATATGTGGGTTTATTTCTGGGCTCTCAATTCTGTCCCATGGGTCTGTGTGTCTGTTTTTCTGTTCATGGATTGGAAGAATGAACATAGTTAAAATGGGCATATTACTCAAAGCAATATACAGATTTAATGCAAACCTCATTATAATCCCAATGTCATTTTTAAAGAAATAGGACAAAAAAATATCAGATTTGTATGAAATCACAAAAGATACCTAATATCCAAAGCAATCCTGAAAAAAGTGAATAAGGGAAGAGGTATCACACTGTCTGACTTCAAATTATACTATAAAGTCACAATAATCAAAACAGCATGGTATATATATATATATATATATTTTTGACAAATCACTGACGTTATAGATCTAAAAGTGTCAATTAGTCTATGCATTAATGAGTGTAACTTGTTTTCATCTCAAACTACTAGAAATTAAAATCTTAAAAAGGCTTTTCTTTAAAATTAAGTTTATTGGGGTGACATTGTTAATAAAATTATATAGGTTTCAAGTGAATAGTTCAATAATACAACATACGTATATAACATTGTGTGTTCACCACCCCAAGTCAAATCTTTTTTCATCACCATATATTTGATCCACTTTACCTTATCTACCTCCTCCCTCCCCCTCAGTTCAAATTTTTCCCGATCTACTTTAAGACTCTTTCATATATTTTGTCAATTTTAATTCATTTTGGGATATTACATAAATAAAAATAGCATGCTAAATGCATTTGGTTATTTGTTATGTGCTGTACATTTTATCTAATGATCTTACATCTATAAATTTTTGTACAATTGCAGTTTGCATTCAGTATTCTATTAGTTTCAGTAGTACAGCATAGTGGTTAGACATTTATGTAATTTACAAAGTGATATCCCTGAATAGTCTAGTACTCACCTAACACCAAACATAGTTATTAAAATATTATTGACTATATTCCCTATGCTGTGCTTTACATCCCTGTGACTATTTTTTGACTGCCCCTCTCCCCACTCTTATCTAGCAATCACCAGTTTATTCTCTGCATCTATGAGTCTGTTTTTGTTTTTATTCATTTATTTTGTTCTTTATTCCACATATAAGTGAAATTATATGGTATTTGTCTTTCTCTGTCTGACTTATTTCACTTAGCATAATACCCTCTAGGTCTATCCATGTCATTGAAAATCATAAGATATTATTTTATTTTTTAT
The DNA here is from genome assembly GCA_028627145.1 of Eidolon dupreanum. Lineage (NCBI taxonomy): Eukaryota > Metazoa > Chordata > Mammalia > Chiroptera > Pteropodidae > Eidolon > Eidolon dupreanum. Next base: position 66,826,200 of record CM053507.1, read on the forward strand.
GGCTAAGTAATATTCCATTGTATATATGTACCAATTCTTCTTTATGGAATTGTATATTGATGGGCATTTAGGTTTTTTTACATCTTGGTCATTGTGAATAGCGCTGAGGTGACCATGGGGTGCGTATATCTTTTTAAATTAGTGTTTTGACTTTCCTTGGATAAATTACCAAAAGTCCAATTGCTGGGTGATAATTTTTTGAGGAAACTGCATACTGTTTTCCATAGCTATTTTACCAGTTTGCAATCCCACCAACAGTGCACAAAGGGTTCCCTTTTCTCTACATCATCACCAACATTTGTTTTTCGACTTACTGATGATAGCCATCTTGATGGGTATGTGATACTCATTGTAGTATTAATTTGCATTACTCTGATGATTGATGATGTTGAGCATCTTTTCATGTCTATTGGCCATTTGTATGTCCTCTTTGGAGAAAAGCCTGTTCAGGTCCCCTGCCCATTTTTTAATTAGATTTTTCTTTCGCTGCTGAGTTGTATGAGTTATTTATAAATTTTGGATATTAATCCCTTTTCAGATGTATCTTCTCCTTTTCAGTAGGCTGCCTTTTTGTTTTGTTGATGGTTTGCTTTGCTGCGTGAAAACTTTTTCATGTGATGTAGTACCATTTTTCTTTTTGTTTCCATTGCCCATGGTGACATACCCAAATATATGTCTAAGAACAATGTCAGAGAGTTTACTGCCTATGTTTTCTTTTAGGAGTTTTATGGTTTGGAGTCTTACATTTAAGGCTTTAATCTATTTTGAATTTATTCTTGTATATGGAATGAAAAAGTAGTCTTATTTTTTGCATGTATCTGTCTAGTTTGCCAACTCCATTTATTGAATAGATTCTCTTTATCTCATTGTATATTCTTGCCTTCTTTGTCATAAATTAATTGACCATATATATGTGGATTTTTATCTGGACTCTCTATTATGTTTCATTGATCTATGTGTCTGTTTTTCGGCCAGTGCCATTCTGTTTCGATTACTGTAGACTTGTGGTATCATTTGATATCAGGTAGTGTGATACCTCCAACTTTGTTCTTCTTTCTCAAGATTTCTGTGGCTATTCAGGGTTTTTTGTGGCTCCACATAAATATTTGAATTATTGTCCTAGTTCTGTGAAAAATGCCATTGGTATTTTGATAGAGATTGCATTGAATTTATAGACTGCTTTGGGTAGTATGGACATTTTAATGATGTTAATTCCTATCCATGAGCACAGTATAGCCTTCCACTTATTTGTATCTTCAATTTTTTTTTTCTTCAGTGCCATAATTTTTCAAGTACAGTCTTTTACCCCCTTGGTTAAATTTTTTCCTAGTATGTTGTGTGTGTGTGGGAGGTGGTGGTGGTGATACAATTGGAAATGAGATTTTTTTTAAAATTTCTGTTTCTGATAGTTCATATTTGGTGTACAAAAATGCAACAAATTTTTGAAGATTAATTTTGTATCCTACTTTACCGAACTCATCAGTTCTAATAGTTTTTTTTTTTTTCAGATGAATCTCTGTATAGTATCATGTCATCTGCAAATATGACAGTTTTATGTCTTCCTTTCAAATGTGGATGCCTTTTATTTCTATTTGTTGTTGAATATAATAAGTGAAAATTGACATCCTTATCTTGTTTCTGCTTTTAAGAAAAACATTTTTAGATTTTCAACACTGGGTATGTTGTTAGCAGTGGGTTGTCCTATATAGCCTTTATTATGTTGAAGTGTATTCCCTCTATTTCCACTTTGCTGAGAGTTTTTATCAAAAATTGATACTGGATTATGTGAAATGCTTTTTCTGCATCTATTGATATAGTTATATGATTTTTATCCTTCATTTTGTTTATGTGGCATATCACATTAATTGATTTTTGGGTATTAAATCACCTTTGCATCCCAGAAATAAAGCTCTCTTGATCATGGTGTATGAGCTTTTTAATGTAATGCTGAATTCAGTTTGCTAACATTTTATTAGGATTTTTGCCTCTATGTTCTTCAGAGATGTTGTCCTATAATTTTGTCTTTTTATAATGTTTTATATGGTTTTAAAATCAGGGTAATACTGGCTTCATAAATGAGAAGGACAGTACTTTTTCTTTGAATCTTTTGTAAAATTCACTTGTGAAGCCATGTGGTCCAGGACATTTGTTTTGAGGAGATTTTTGGTTACTGATTCAATTTCATTAGTTATTATTATTATTAGTTATTATTATTTCATTAGTTATCAGTCTGTTCAGATTTTCTATCTCTTCTTGATTCAGTCTTGAAAGATTGTATGTCTCCAGAAATTTATCCATTTCTTTCAGATTGTCTAATTTATTGGCAGACAATTATTCAAATTATTTTTTTATAATTCTTTGTATTTCTGTGTTGACATTTGTCACTTCCCTTTCATATCTGATTTTATTTATTTAAGTCCTCTCTCTTTTTTTTTCTTTATAAGTCTGGTTAAAGTTTTTTTAATTTTATTTTTCTAAAAAACTAAAACAAAAAAAAACTTCTCTTGGTTTTATGAGTTTTGTATTGTTTTTTCAGTTTCTATTTTGTTTTTTATCCACTCTGATCTTTATTATGTCCTTTCTTCTCACATTGATATTTATTTGTTCTTTTTCTAGTTTTCTTAGATGTAAGGTTAAATTGTTTATTTGAGATTTTCTTATTTCTTGAATCAGGCCTGCATTGCTATGAATCTCCCTCTTGGAACTAGTTTGTCTATACCCCATAGATTTTGGGGTGTTCTGTTTTTATTTTCATTTGTCTCAAGACATTTTTTGATTTCTTCTTTGATATCATTGTTAACTCATTCATGGTTTAGTAGTATGTTATTTAACCTCCATGTGTTTGTGTATTTTTTGATTTCTTCCTGTAATTGATTTCTACTTTCATATCATTGTGATAAGAGAAGGTACTTAATATGATTTCAGTCCTCTTTAATTTCTTGAAACTTGTTTTATGGCCTAATGTATGGTTTATTTTGGAAAATATTCCACGTGTGCTTGAAAATAATGTATATTCTGCTGCTTTGGGGTAAAATACTCTAAGATTATCAATTAAATTAATCTGGTTAATGTGTCATTTAAGACTGCTGTTTCTTTGCAGATTTCCTGGCTGGATAATCTGTTCACTGATGTCAAAAGAGTGTTAAAATCCCCTACTATTACTGTATTAATGTCGATATCTTCCTTTACATTCATCAGTACTTGCTTTACATATTTAGGTATTCTTACTTTGAGTGCATAAATATTTGTAGGATTATATCTTTTTGTTGAATTGATTCCTTTATTATTATGAAATGTCCTCTTTGTTTTTTGTTATAGCATTTGTTTTAAAATCTATTTTGTCTGCTCTAAGTATTACTACCCCAGCTTTTTTTCAATTTCTATTTTCATAAAATACCTTTTTCTATTCCTTTACTTTCAGTCTCTGTGTGTCATTCGATCTGAAGTAGGCTTCTTCTAGGCAGCATTTGTAACGGTCTTGTTTTCTTACCCATTCAGCCACCCTATGTCTTTTGATTGGAGCACTCAGTCCTTTTACATTTAAATTAATTATTGATAGGTACAAAATTGTTATCATTTTATTATTCTTTTTTTTTCCTTTTCTTTCTTAAAGAAGTCCATTTAACATTTCTTATACTACTGATTTGGCAGTGATGAACTCTTAGCTTTTCTTGTCTGGGATGCTTTTTATTTCTCCATTTATTCTAAGTGATAGCCTTTCTGGGTAGAGTAATCTTGGTTGTAGGACTGTACTTTTTATTACTTTGAATATTTTGTGCCAATTTCTCTGGTCTGAAAGGTTGACAAATCAGTTGACGGTCTTATGGGAGCTCTCTTATAAATAAATAACTGCTTTTCTCTTGCTGCTTTTTAACATTCCCTCTTTTTATTTAACCTTTGGAATTTTAGTTATGATTTGTTTTGTTGTCAGCTTCTTTGGGTGTATCTTGTTTGGTACTCTCTATGCTTCCTGGGATTGCATGTCTATTTCCTTCATGAAATTAGGGAAGTTTTTCATCAACATTTCTTCAGATGTGTTTATAACTCCTTGCTTTCTTTTCCTTCTGGTATTTCAATAATGTGAATGTTGGAATACTTAATGTTGTCCCAGAGGTCCCTTAAACTATCCTAATTTTTAATATTCTTTTTGCTGTACTTATTGATGTTTTCTGCTACTTTATCTTCCAAATCTCTAATTTGAGCCTCTGATTTATCTAATTTGCTATTGATTCTGTCTAATGTATTCTTCATTTTAGTTACTATATTTTTTATCCCTGACAAGTTCTTTTTTATGTTTTTTTTATCTCTATTTTTATGATTCCTCTTTGTTTTCACTGATTTAATCTACTCTTCTCCTAAGTTCATTGAGTATCCTATAACCAATGTTTTGAACTCTGTATCTAGTTGATTGCTTGTTTCCAATTTGTTTTGTTATTTTTCTACAGTTTTGTTCTGTTCTTTCATTGGAATATATTTGTTTTGTTTCTTTATTTTGGCCTTCTTCTTGTGTTTCTTTCTGTGCATTATGTTTAATGGTCTTGGTAATATGGCCTTATATAGTAGGTGTCTTTTTGGGCCCAGTGGTGCAGTATTACTGGCCACCTAACCAATTGTTCCAGGAGTGTCACTTATATGAATTGTGTGTACCCTCCTATGGTAGTAGAGCCTTCATGGCTATTGTAATGTCAGTTGGGGGGGGGGGCGGGGATTGACCCTCAGGCTGACTGTCGATGAGAAATGACTGTGACTATCGCAAACAGTTGTTGTGCAGGAACTGACTCCTCAGAGTGAAATTCTCTTTTGCAGGGCTCTGCTGCCTGCCATGTCCACCCTTTGGGTGTATCATTTGTGGAGGTATTGGGTTGTACTCTGAAGCCAACTATTAGGTTTCTTGGTTCTGGGATCTTTTGAGTTGGGTTCTGGTACAGGCCAAGTTTAGCGGCTTGGTCTGAGCTATAAAGTGATCTGCAGATGGTTACCACTTGTGCTGGGTTTGGTGGCACCTGGGAAAACCTATGCTATTAACTGAGACTGACTAACACTAGTGCTAGACTTGGGGTCCCTTAGCAAGAGGTATGGGACATGCCAACACTAGTTGCTGCTTGTTCGAGGTTTGTGGACCTTTAAGAAGTTTTAGGGACATATGTAGAGGGAGCCAACAACAGCTGCTTGTGAGAAACAGTTGCTGAAAGAATTTCAGGCCTGTGCAATGGTGCAGGTTCTCAGGAAATCTAAAGGGAGAGAAGCATTGTTAGCCAGGTTGATGGATACTCTAATTTACTGCCTGATTGTGCCTGCTGGCTATGTGAGGGGATAGCTCAACAAAGGAACAATAGCTTCTGACAGCAATTCTGTCCTGCTCTTCCAGCCCTGGCCCTAAAGTCAGACAATTCAATTCTTCACGTATGTCCCTGGTGCTTTTTCAGCTGCTGTCCCTTTACTGGAGCTTAGGGTGAGTATTTATAAGTAAGACTGTGCTTGAGCCCTTTTAAGAGGGTGCCTGGTTCTCCAGCAGCCTTCTGTCTCAGCTGGATGGAATCCCACTGATTTTCACAGCAAGATGTTGTGGAAACTCCTCTTCCTGACACTGGTAGTCTGGGTTGGGAAGCTGAGTTTTGGGTTTGGACTTCTTGCTCCTCATGAAGTACCTGTGCAGCAGAGATATCCCTCCTGATTCTTAACTGCCAAATGAGGGTGTGGGACCAGCCCTCTGCCTCTCCTGTCAGTCTCCACGTGGCCTCATTTTTATATCCTTAAGTACAGGAGTTCTGTTCAGCTAGTCATCAGGTGGTTCTGGTTGCTGTCCTACAATTCAGTTGTAATTTTGATATGGTCATTAGAGCAGGCAAACACAGTGTTTACCTCATTCGCTATCTTGACTGGAAGTTTGAGATCACATCATTCAAGGGTACGGGTCATAGTCTTGGACTCCATGGTGGTTTCTGTCCTCCTTGACTCCCTCCAGGCTACACCAGAGGTTATTACAGTGACATACACACTTCTGCTTTGGTTGTTGGGACTCTAACAATATTGCCTCTAATGGAGCACCTGATATCATATATCTGATACAGTTCTAGTGTTTCAAATTCCAAATTATACTTAATAAAACTGTGTAACAGAAATTCTGAAGATGAGGAATAATTAAATGGATGCTGCTGTTGGAAATAATGGGAAAAAAATGGCTCAACTTTCTCACAAATAACTTAGATCTAGGCTTCAAAAACTATAAAAAGATATATCATTTGTCTTAAGAACTCTACATTTAGAAATCTGTATTATGACAATTATCAGAGACATTGATAGTGACATTTGTTCAAAACTGCTTAGTAGAAATTTTAATATAAAAATAATATTTTATGTATTTCTAATTCATATGCTTTAAAATATTTATATGTAATTATATATAATATTTAAAAGTTAAAATTAACCAATATATCAAAAAATAGGGACTTTATAGCAGAGCAGTATAATGGCATACTTAGTAACCACTGATGCATTTGAAGAAATTTCACTGACATGAAAATGTTCACAAAATAAAGTTAAATGGACAAAAGTAGCATAAAACTATAAATACACCCCTATTTTTATTGCATTCATATATTTTTATTAGTGTATGTTTTCTCAGTTATGGTAGGCTATAACAAATCTTTTTCTCTAAGGCTTAGTGCTCCTCAAGCAAATGTAATGTTATAATGCAAATTTTTTAATAACTAGCCAGTCAGTTAAAAAAGTTCAAGCCCAGAGGACTTAGATATTAAATTGGTTTAGCAACATAGTTACCATATAACTGATTGACTTTAAAGACCAATGCAAATTTAGAAATGTAAAAGTGTTGATTGATTCTTAGCTTTATGTTTTAAGAGGCCCGAAATATTACTTTTGCTTTGGAATCCATAGTTCCTAGGCCACTTTTGATGGGATCAGGGAGTCTCTTTCTTGTTGCCTTGCCACACTTGACCAGTGCAAGAGCTAAACCAAGCTGTCCTCGTAAAATGAAAAGCCCTAAGATCAACTATCTATAACAATCAAATGCAAGAGGATCTGCACTATTCACTCTACTCAAGATACCATCTTTATACCTAGACTTGCTGATATAAATGGTGTTCATCCTTTGGTCAAACAAAAATCAATAATTGTGGGGTTCCCTACACTGACTTCTCTATGCCATTAGTAAAATAGCCTGAAAGAGTAGAAAATGGCGTTTGTTAATTTTCTTATTTGACTAGATATCTTAGTTTGGGCTACTATAATAAAATATCATAGACTTGGAGGAAGGAGCCTTACACAACAGAAATTTATTTCTTACAGTTCTGGAGGCTAGAAAGCCCAATATCACGGTGCCTTAAGAACTCAATGAGAGCTCTCTTCCTGATTTGCACAGAGCTACCTTCTAGCTGTGTCCTCTATCACTGGACAAAGAGACAGAGAGAGCTCTAGTCCTTCCTTTTCTTCTAAGGACACTAATCCTATCATGGACGCCCACCCTCACAGCCTCATCTAAACTTAATTACCTCCTAAAGACACCACCTCTAAATATTATCACATTGAGGGGTAAAACTTCAACATATGAAGATTGGGCTGACACAAACATTGTCCATAAACTAGGGATCTTCTTTTTCTTCCCTAATATGTCTCAGAAAAATGAGAACTGTCAATAAAGCTGTATGTTTCAATGATAGTCTATGAGTTTACAGTAATGGCTCAGGAATTTGGGGAGAAAAGAATCTGCTTCTGATTGTACTTCTAGGCCTAGATATCATGCATTTCATCAGATAATACATACACACATATACACGAATGTGGAAACAATAAAAAACAGTCATCAACATGTCTCTTGGAAGTGGAATTACCCATAAAAATAATAATTCTCTCTTACACTTTCAAATATTATTTTATTTTTTAAAATTTAATTTTAAATTTAGTCATAAAATATATGTAATTCTAATGATGTGATGTTAGCTATAGACATTAAAGCTGGAAATTAGACATGTTATGGTAAAATCAACCATGTTAGAAAATGATCCATTAAATAGATTATAATTCTTTTATTTCTTTGTATTTCAGCTTCTGGAAGCTTTATATGAAGACCTACAAAATGACATACTAGTTTACATGCTAATTCATGTAAATTCATGCTAATTCAAACCAGAATTCTGTCTCTGGAAGCAGGAATTGGTACATACCTTTATACACCTATAGCTTTACTTTTGGAGACTAAGTCCAATTGAAGTGAGACATTAAAATATATGATATGTGTTTATGGCATTTACTTGTCATTATCTTCAATTCAGTATTATTACATATTTAAATACAAAGTCTTAAATTTACTTACACTATGTTCAGATGTATAAAGAAAAAAGTAGCTTTTTATTATGACTAAGTTCTTTGACATTCATCTTGAGCCTCCTTGAAACTCAGAAAAGAGAAAAATCTTATTCAGTAAATCAAATAGTCTTAGCTCAGTACAATAATAGAAGTGGTCTTCTTAAGCTAAATGCTCAATTTTCTCATTTTACCTCTTCCCTTTCTTACCCAAGATGGCATCTGACACATAACAGGGACATTGCACTAGTGGAAAAAAGTTTCTGCTGCTGTTGATAATCACTGTGCCCTTTTCTGACCACTTTAGCCACCTCCATCTTCATATTTATCCAGCCCTACCTAGTGAGTTCCTACTTTTGGTTTGAGTGTAATGTGTGGTCTTGTCCCACATTTCTAAGCTTTGTCAGAACCTGGTCTTTACCTTCAGGCATCTCAGCCTTCTCAGCATTCATGGTGACAGAAGCTGCTCTAATGCTCCACCACACTTGCTGTCTAGACCCTGGCCAAGATGTTCTCTCCTTAGCCTCTCCAGTGCCACTGGAAGACTTCAGCAGCATATTACACATCCCATTCCTAGGAGCCCATGAGAACCTCAGAGTCTCATTCATACAAGACAGGAAAAAAGTGCAGTTTAAGACAGTTAAACATTAATCCTTTCTTTCCTTAACCACACTAAAATATCAAGCTCACTTGCCATGGAGCTGTTCTCCATGGTCATCCAGGGGCAGGATTTGGGGGTAAGATGAGGGAAAGGAGAATCAATATTAAAAGAAAATGTCCTTGAATTCTAAATCTTATATTGAGTAAAGTATCCTCTTTTTGTGTCTTTCCTCTTTTTAATATACTTTCCCTTCTCTAGTCAAAAACTCCCCAAAAAAGGGAAGAACCAGCTCTACCTGTCTCATCTTCTCCCTCTTTTGTTTCTCTTATTCTTTCTACTGCTATGATTTTTTAGTAGCAAAAAGAAGAATATCTCCTTTGTATGTTTATGTCATATTCTTCTCCCTGTTCTGGCCCTACTTCAGATCACTGTGCCTCAATGCATGGTAGCACTATACATCAACTATCATGCCATAGATCTAGGAATCATCCTAAACATCTCTTTTTTCTTCATTCCCAACCTCCAAATAATTTTGATACTTCCCTGTTAAATATCTCTCATATTTATCCATGTTTTCATTTTTACTGTCCTCAGTATCCTACTCCAAGTAATAATCATTGCCTTCTGCCTATACTACTGCAGTAGTTTCCTAATTGTTCTTCCTGCATCTACATTTACCTGTCACTAATTCATCTGTTTTGCTGCTAGAGTGTTTTTAAACATCTCCTACTCTATGAGATACTCCTTACATAACTCCTTTCTCACCTCATATTATTTCTCTACTCACTCTCACTGCTGATCCATATTGACTTTTTTCCTTTTCCTCAGGGCTTCAGGGCCTAGAATGATTTATTCTATTGTTCCTATTCACTCTAACTCATGTTCAGATTTGAGCTCAAATATAATTTCTTCAAAGAAAACTTCCTTAAATTTATCAGACTAGATTTTATATCCTTATTATAGATGACATAATTTTTCTTCGCACCACAAAATGCAGTTTGTAATTATATTTATATATTTTTTCTGTTTGACATCTGGTATACAATAAATGTTATAAAGGTAAGAATCATACCTAGCTGGGTAATTATTATATTCATTATTTCTTTTTTATTAGTTCTACTTTCTATTAGAGTGACTAGAATATAGTGTTTAATAACTATTTTTTAAATAAATTCAATTATGTTAACATGAATTTGAATTTGATTGGATGTGAAATAAAAACAAAATGAAGAAGTCAACAATGGTTGTAAGGGATAAAAGGCTAGTATGAATGATGCTCTTATGTCAGATGTTAAATTTAATCCTTTGTTTTCTCAGTCATAAATATTGGGGAAATAAATTTCTTAAAATATTTCATGTTTATCTTCAGAGTTGTAATTGTCATTACACAAGTATTTCGAGGTTTATCATTAATTTTAAATAATTGAAACTGAAATTAAGGGGAGTTTTGGAGAAACATGGCAGAGTGAGAGATGTCCTCAGATCTCTCCCCTTGAAACAACAATAAGCTGAACATCTAAAACCCAACAACAACAATAAAAAAAACAAACTGCACACCAGTACATGTGAGCACGGGATCTGCACATAAGAGCTACCACAAGTCAGAATGCTGTGTATTGGGAGGTGGACTGGGAGAAACAAAGAAGCTGCCTCTTGCAGCCACCTGAGCTCCCTGTAGGATGAGGTGGAGGGGAGAAGGTGTGGTCAGTTTACTAAATAGTCCTGCCTGGGAGAGCTGTGAGATCCATGCAGTTAGCAGCAGGGCCCAGTCACTAAGGCAGAGAGCAGAGAAGTAGGGACAGCAGATATTTATTTTTACCAGCTGCAGATGCAAAACTGAGGCTGAACTGCAGCCCCTATCCCCCAAACTAGATGGTCTCCCCCATATCCTCTGAGACTGAACATCACAGAGCCCCAGGGGAATGGGAGCAAATGCTACCAAACCTGTCACTAACAATGACAGGGACTGAAACTGAGAGTAGAGCGCAATTAAAAATCTATAAGAAAAAAAAAGGCATTAATAAGGCTTTGTACAAAGCAGGGATCCAAAAGGCTTCGATGACACATACTGGAAACCAAAAGAAAAACACCTTCTTTATAACAGGCTAGAGACCTTTATATAATAAATCTTCTTTCTGGAAAAAAAGATACACTTCCATTAATACCCAGGTGGAGAAATAGTCCATTAAACACCATGAACAACCAAGGTGACAAGGCATCTCAGAAAAAAAGAGAAAAATCTCCAGAAAATAAGCTCACAGATATAGAAATATGTGACTTAAATGACAGAGAATTCAGGATGATACTTCTGAAAAAAAATCAGTGAGATCTGAAGCTATTCATATCAACAATTTCAGGAAATAATAAAAAAAAACAACTAGATGAGCAGAATGTGTTCTTTACAAAGAAGACTGAAACCCTCAAAAGGAACTAAATAGAACTTCTAGAGATAGAGAATACACTGCAAGGGTTGAAAAATGAAATAGTAAGCTTGGAAAATACAATTGACCAAATAGAGGAAAGAATCAGTCATGCCAAAGACAGAAATCTAGAAATAAATTGGAAGGAAAAAGAGAGAAACCGAAGAATGAAAAATAATGAAAGAGAAATACAAGAACTAGCCAATAACATCAGGAGAGGAAACATAAGAATAATGGGCATTATTGAAGGTGAGGAAAAGAAGCAGGGACTAGAAAGCATTTTCAGACAAATAGTTGACGAGAATTTCCCAAATCTAAGGAATAACCTGGAGTTTTGAATTCAAGAATTCAACAGAACACCCAATTATCTCAACCCAAAAAGGCCTTAATCAAAACACATTTGGTTAAAATTGTCAAAAATCAATGACAAAGACAGAATTTTCAGGGCAGCCAGGGAAAAGAAGATGGTAACTTATAAAGGTGAACCCACTAGATTATCATCGGACTTCTAAGCAAAAACCTTATAAGCCAGAAAGGAGTGCAATCAAATATTTCACTATTAAGTGAAAGAAAATACCAACCAAGAGTAATGTATCCAGCTAAGCTCTCCTTTATATGTGAAGGCGAAATTAAGACCTTTCCAGGCATCTAAAAATTGAGGGAATTCTCCATTATGAGGCTTGCATTACAGGAAACACTGAAAGGGGTCAGCTCACCTAAAATAAAATGTTAAAAAAAAAACATAATTAGGAGTAAGGTGACTATCAGGCAAATAGAAGTAGAGGAGTGCAACCGTTACTAAGAACAGGGAATTATAAGTTTAAACAATAAGAAGAGATTTGCTGTAGTAGGATTGTAATGAATGTTCAGCATACGTAGGGACAAATGGAGAAAACAATGACTGAAAAGGGGCGAATTCAAAGATCTAAATTCACAAAAGGGAATGGAGATAAGGCACTTGCAGAAGAAAATGGATGACTGTATATATATTAATATCCTTTAGATATTCATAATGGTAAGCACACACCAAAGATTCAGAACTGAACTATATAATATGAAACAAGAAGGACCATAGGGAAAACCTACCAAAGTCAAAAAAGGAAAACAGAAACACAAGGACAAAGAAGCAAAGGAAACACTGAACTACCAGAAAGCAAGTGATAAAATGGCTGTAAGAAGACTTCATATTTCAATAGTCACCTTAAATGTAAATGGACTGAGCTCACCAATGAAAATGCACAGTTACACATTGAATCAAAAAAAAAAAAAAAAAAACCAACCATATGCTGCTTTCAGGAGACACATTTCAGTTCCAAAGACAACTATAACCTCAAAGTGAAAGGGTTAAAAATGATATTTCAAGCAATTGGTATACAGAGAAAAGTGGAATAGCAGTATTAATATCAGACTAAATAGATTTCAAAATTAAAAAAAAAAGGAAAAGAAAGATACTGAAGGACACTTCATAATGATAAAGGGAATAATACACCAAGATGACATAACACTTATTAATATCCATGCTCCCATTCAGGGAGCCCCGAAATATATAAAGCAATAACTAACAGAACTAAAGGGAGAAACAGACCAAAACACTGGCATAGTAAGGGAACTAGATACCCTACTGTCAGTTATGGACAGATCATCCAAACAAAAATCAATAAGAAATAACATCCTTAAATGACACATTAGACCAACTGGACATAATTGACATCTACAGAGCTTTCCATCTCAAAACAGCTGCATATACATTCTTCTCTAGTGGAACATTCTCAAGAATCGACCACATACTGGGACACAGATATAAACTCAACAGATATAAGAGGGTTGAAATCATGCCAACCATATTCTTTGATTGTAATGCTTTGAAACTGGAGATCAACTGTAAAAAGAAATCAGGAAGAACCACAAATACATGGAGATTAATCAACATGCTACTGAAGAATAACTGGGTCAGAAAGAAAGAGAAAGAGAGATGAAGAGATACATAGAAACAAAAGATAATGATAGTATAACACATCAAAACTTTTGGGATGCGGCAAAAGCAGTCATAAGGGGAAAGTTCATATCATTACAGGCCTATCTCCAAAAAGAAGAATATGCCCAAATAACCAAACTAACATTTCATCTTAAAAACTAGAAAAAGAAGAACAAATGAAGCCCAAAGTCGGCAGAAGGAAAGAAATAATCAAAATTAGAGTTGAAATATATGAAATTGAAAATGAACAACTAAAAAAAAAAAAAAAAACAGAAAAAATAAATGCAAAAAAGAGTTGGTTCTTTGAAAAGGTTAATAAAATGGACAACCCCCTGGCTAGACTCACTAAAAAAAAAGAAAAGAAAAGAAAGAACACAAATAAACAAAATCAAGGACAAAAGAGGGGAATTTATGACAGACATCACAGAAATACAAAGGCTCCTACAAGAATACTATGAAGAACTATATAACACCAAATTTAATAACCTAGAAGAAACAGACAAGTACTTAGAAAAATATAACCTTCCTAGACTGAATCAAGAAGAACCGGAAAATCTAAATAAACCAATCAGCAGTATAGAAATGGAAACAATCATCAAAAACCTACTAAAAAGTAAAAGTCCAGGACCAGATGGCTTCACCAGACATTCACAGAAGATTTAATATCTATTCTCCTCAAACTCTTCCAAAAACTCGAAGAGGAGGCAACACTTCCCAACTCATTTTATGAAGACAATATCACTCTGATACCAGAACCTGGTGAAGATAACACAAAAAAAGAAAACTACAGACCAATATCTCTCATGAACACAGATGCAAAAATCCTAAATAAGATACTAGTGAACCGAATACAGCAACATATTAAAAAGATTATACACCAAGATCAAGTGGGCTTCATCCCAGGGGCACAGGAATGGTTCAAATTACGCAAATCAATTCATGTGATACACCACATAAACAAATTAAAAAATAAGAATTCTATGGTTATATCAATAGATACAGGAAAAGCTTTCAACAAGATACAGCATCCATTATGATCAATACACTTAACAAAATCAGTATAGAAGGAAAGTAACTTAACATAATAAAGGTAATATACGACAAACCCTCAGCCAACATTATACTAAATGGTAAAAAACTAAAAACCTTCCCTCTAAGATCAGGAACAAGGTAAGGCTGTCCACTATCACCACTGTTATTAAATATAACATTGGAGATCCTAGCAAGTACAATCATACAATAGAAAAATATAAAAGACATCCAAATAGGAAATGAAGAAGTCTAACTGTCACTATTTGTGGATGATATGATTCTCTATATAGAAAATTCTAAAGACTCCACAAGAACACTACTGGAAACAATAAGCAAATATAGCAAAGTTTCTGGATACAAAATCAATGTTCAAAATCTATAGCATTTCCATACTCTAATAATGAAGTGTCAAAAAAAAAAGTTGAAAAAATATTTCATTTTGCAATTATAACAAAAGAATAAAATACCTAAGAATAAATTTAATGAAACAAGTAAAGGACCTATATAATGAAAACTACAAGACCCTATGAAAAGAAATCAAAGAATATACAAAAAAAATGGAAAGATATTCCATATTCTTGGATTGGAAGAATCAACATAGTTGAAATGACTGTATTACCTAAAGCATTATACGGATTTAATGCAATCCCCATCAAAATTTCATTGGCAATTTTTAAAGAAACGGACAAAAAATCATCAAATTTGTATAGAAGCACAAAAGATCCTGAATTGTCAAAGTCATCCTGAGAAAAAGAACGAGGCTAGAGGCATTTGCACTCGACTTCATATTATACTACAAAGTGACAGTAATCAAAACAACATGATAACCCCAGAAAAACAGACACATGAATGAGTGGAACAGAATCAAGAGTCCAGAAGTAAATCCATATTTATACGGGCAAATAATTTTTGACAAAAGAGCCAAAGACATACAATGGAGAAAGGAAAGCCTCTTCCATAAATGGTGCTGGGAAAACTGGAAAGCCACTTGCAAAAGAATGAAACTAGACTGTTGTCTATTACCACACCAAAATTAACTCAAAATGGATTAAGGTCCTAAATGTAAGACCTGAAACAATAAAATGCATTGGAGAAAACATAGGAACATAACTCAAGAACCTTGGACTTAAAGAGAGTTTTATGAATTTGACCTCAAAAGCAAGGGAAGTAAAAGCTAAAATAAATGAATGGGACTATATTAAACGAAACAGCTTCTGCTCAGAAAAAGAAATTGTCAACAAAGTAAAGAGAGAACCATCTGAATGGGAAAATATATCTGCAAACAATGCCTCTGATAAAGACCTAATATCCAAAACATATTAAAAAACTCATATAACACAAGAGCAACAAAAAACAAACGATCCAATCAAAAAATGGGCAGAGGATCTGAACAGACACTTCTCCCTAGAGGACATACAAATGGCCAACAAATATACGAAAAGATGCTCAACATCACTAGCTATTAGAGAAATGCAAATCAAAATCATAATGAGATACCATCTCACACCTGTTAGAATAGCTATAATCAACAGAACAAGTAATAACAAATGCTAGAGAAGATATGGAGAAAAAGCAACCCTCATACACTGCTGGTGGGACTGCAAATTGGTACTGCCACTATGGAAAACAGTATGGAGGGTCCTCAAAAAACTAAGAATTGATCTACCATATGATCTAACAATCCCTCTACTGGGTATTTACCCCAAAGACTTGAAAACCCATATCTGAAAAGATATTTGCACACTGATGTTCATAGTAGCATTATTTACAGTGGCTAGGACATGGAAGCAACTGAAGTGTCCTTGATAGATGATTGGCTAAAGAAGCTGTGGTACATATATACAATGGAATATTACTCAGTCATAAGAAGAGATGAAATACTGCCATTTGCGACAACTGGATGGACCTTGAGATAATCATACTAAGTTAAATAAGTCAGACAGAAAAAGTTGAAAATCACATGATATCACTTATATGTGGGATATAAACTTAAAAGCAACAAATGAGCAGGACAAACAGAGACTCATGGTCATGGACAATAGACTAGTGGTTACCAGAGGTTAATGAGAAGAAGGGAGGGGGACTTAGACCCGGTAAAAAGGGTCAAATATGTGGTGACAGAAAGAAATCTAACTAAGGGAGGTGAACACACAGCATAAACATATATATGCCTTTTGTTAAATTGTATAGCTGAAACTTATTGGATTTCATTATCCAATGTCACCATTAAAATAAATAAATAGATAAATAAATAAATGAAAAAAATTGAAATTAAGCATTTCATATTGTGTGCATATATACATATATATAATAGCTAGGCCATGAATATGTAAATATATATAGGTACCTCAAACTTAAGACATAAATTAAAACAGAATTAATACAAGATTTCATGTAATACTGTAACAAATAATCTAAACATTTTGTATTTAAAATTTTTATATTAGCAGTAACCTCATAAAGAAAAGAATTATATTCAGTAATTAAATTGATTTATTATTACTAATTGATTCAGCAATAACTTTGAAATTCAAAGTATTATATCATCCTAATTAAAACAGAATTGACAGGTGATTATAAACCCTTTTAGGTTATCTTCCCAAAACTTTAAAATAAATTGGCATTTTTTAAGTGGTGAGATTGGGAAAAGACTGAGTGGATAAAAATGATTTGTAAATAACTCTAAGAATTTATTTTCATTTTCAATTTCATAAAAATATATTTGCTTTAATTTGGTCTGAGATTAAAATATACATTAAGTGATTTTTTGAAGACTTTTCCAAGAAACTGCAATCCAGAAGTATTGATGTTTTAAGATACTAAAATGTTGATCTGCTCATTTGAAAAAAATATAGTTGGCTAACTTCTTAAGCTTCAAGAAGGCAAAGATCAAGTCTAAACAGCTTAAATTCCAGTTTTACTACTACTTAAAACATATGACTTGAAAACTTTCCAAATTACTGTTAAAATTTATACATAATATATTAAGGTCAGATTGAACCAATTTGGTAGTATTTTTATTATTTTATACACACACCCCAAAATAAATAGATCATGTATTAAAATTGGCCTGGGCACATTTTCCAGTTCTCAAATTAGATTCAAATGAACCTTTCTTTTATATATATATATATATATATATATATATATATATATATATATATATACATACACACACACACACACACACACACATACACACACACACACATATATATATATATAAACACACACACATATACATGTATATATTATATAAAACATATTTTATATAATTATAAATATAAAAATATATATTTACATATAATATATATTTAAAGGGTTACATATAACTCTTACATAAGTAAGGATATGAAGTTTGCCTTCTTAGAAAATGTTTTTCCCATTAAAAAACAAACCAAAAAAACAGATGCACCATTGCCTGTTTCACAGTCAGAGCCAATCTGAAATGGCTGATGCTAGCCCAGGGAAGTCATAAAGAGATCAAATGACTTCTGGGCCAATGGAAAGCCCTATTGTCTAAATGCTTTTCAGGCCAATTTGAGGAAGTAATTAGACTTACTGGAAGCTGTGTGAATAATGCTGCAACTACGATTATGAACTGTCCAGACATATTGCTATTAATACAGAAGAACCTATCTATTGATTCTGATGAGATGTATATAAAATTCAAGATATTAATATTAGAATGAGTAAAATGTTGGTGACATCATAATATAGCCAAAATTGTGGTTCATTTCTGAAATTAGTTGCCATTAGGAAAAAAAAAAGCTATTAATCAATTGAAATAAATCATGTTCTCTTTCTGTCTTTAGCACTCAGCTTTTCTTGTTCTAATGCAGACAACTGTAAACCTACAGAGTTTACAGGTTATAATAGAAAAGCTTTTAAGAACTGAAAATCAATAAACACATGGCAATGGCACACCATTGTAATGCAATTAAGGAATGTTGTGTGGCTGTCTCTGAAGTGCCTATAAATAAATGTGACTTCTGTACTGCTGCTAAATCAGTCCAGTGTGCCACAAATGAACTACAAACAAAGTGCTTGGAATATTGTATCTTCAGTGTCATTTTAAGATGACTACCATGCTGTATTACTGCAGTGATTTGTTGGAAATAGCATTGCACATAAATACCCCATGATACTGTATTTAAGCCTGATCTTACTTTAATGAAAAACGTGTTCACCATTCATGAGAGTGTGTGTGTGTTACCAGAGTTAGTATTCAGCATGACTGAAAAAGATTGAAAGTCTTTTTGATTCAGAATATGACTGAAAGCTGAATTTGACAATATTAAAAATATTTATTGCAATGTTTTAATAACAAAGAAAGTAAAACCAACTTTGTTTTCCACTAATTTCAAACATGAAATTATAGTTACTGTTATATTTGGTAATTGGATGCTTTCTAGGGAGTTTTTGTTTTTCTTTCTCTAATAAACTTATAAATGTTAACTATGATCTGGCAGTTTCAATAACTGTGTATTATTTTTTATTATCTTTTTACAAACTCCTCTTTTATTAGTGTTAACTATGTGCCAGGTACTAGTTGATTTACAAATATTAACCCATTTAGTCTTCATTAATAATCATGCACTGTAGGTAGATTAGCCCCATTAACTCTGAGGAAACTAAGACATGAAGAGGATAGGTAATGGGTCTAAGGTCACAGGACTAGTGAGTGAAGGAGCCCAGTTAAAACACAGGTAGTGTGCTTTAGAGCGCTGAACTTGAATGCTTACCTGCAACATATATTTCAGTATGTGTGCAATAAAAATCATCACAGAGACTTTTTAAAAATGTTTTGATACCCAGGTTCCCTTTAGTGAGTCTGAGATCTGACTCAGGCATCTCTATTTTTAATAAGATTTTATAGAGACTTTCGTGCTGGTTATTTTGTTAGCCACCCTCTGAGACATATTGATTTACAAATACCAGGTTATATTTATAATATTGAATTCTTTATTCTTGTTCCATTCTATGTTAATCCACAGAAATATTTGTAACTACTGATTAAAGCCACACCAGCATTCATTCTGATTGTAACTAGAGCAAGTTCAGAGACAAAAACCTATATTACTCTTGCTGCCATTTTCAAATATCATGGAGGTCTGACCCTTCTTAGATCAAACAGTTTTAGAGATATTATTTATTAATCTAGAGTAATTAGTGAGCCAAAAACTAGTTTTGTTAACAGAAATAGTCACGAGCGTCTTTACTTAATACAGCTAAGACATGTACCTTGCTGAGTCTTTGTATTCTCTTACATTAAACTTTTTAAAAAAATTGTCCATAATGATGTAGAATGAAAATTTCTTTTTTGCTTTTCAAGTGAATACTCCCTACTAGCACTACAATAGTTAGTTGAGTATTTCCATTTTATAAAATATCTTTGAGTATAATGACTGCAAGTACTTTGTTGAATATTCATTAACTATACTTTTCTCACAGGGCATATAAATCCTCTGAAATGCAATACATATACACTTTAAACATTGACATAAATACTCATATTTCTAAGATAAAGGAGTTTTTCTTCTTTAAGCACTCTCTCAAATCATATATAATCAGGAACATTGGCAACATTGTTGCTATGAGAAGGACAGAGAGAACATCAAAAAATCCAAATGAGTTCACACGCATTAAGTGTAATGGTGTGGTAAATCTCAGTGTGCCATCTGCTGTAGAACACTGATACCCTATTGGAATCCCACATCTTATTTACATAACAGATAAGAATGTGCTAGTAGATTTATATGGTGAATAAATACCCAAAGACAAAACTAAGTTTTTCCTATATTCACATCTGGGAATATCCACATCTGTATAAAATTTAATCTGCTGTAATAAAATTTCAAATGCCGCCTTATCCAAATGTTATCAGCAATATTGTCAGTAAAAAACAAATAATCAATAAAAGAAACAAAGAATTCATCTACAGTGCTGTGTAAAATGTGAAATTTACTCAAAGAATTCTGTCTCTTCAATACTGACATGCATATTTAAGAAACAGGACTGTAAGACTATAGTAGATGTCTGCTATATATGTGCTTACATTTAGCAAGTAACTTGGTAGCAATTCGTTCTAAGGAATGTTAGACTCATATTTACTAAAAATACTTCAGGAATTAGAGTATAACTGAAATTATATTAAATTTATAGAACTAACACTTTAAGTGAGATCCTAAAAATTAAAACAAATTTTAAAAGAAACATAAAATCAAATTTTAAGTAGAATAGTCTCTTGTCCGCAAATTCAAATTAATCTTTCTTTCTTTTTTTGCTTTTACTTAAAGATTTCCTTAGATATACATGAATCACAAAGTCTGTAGATGTTTTCATGAAGCATATCCTACACATAATTATAAGATCACATTATCTATTTCTGTATGTGTCTTTTTTCAGCAGTTGAAATTAGTCAGCAAAGATACTTTAGGAGTTATACATATTTTCATCTGCATTCTTTTAAAAATATTTTTTATTTAAAGGAGGTAAACAGGAAATTGATATTTTTCAGGATTATATCTCAAAGCTCATGAGATATCAACTTTCCTCTGGATCTTCTCTTATGACTTTCCTCACTAGCAATGTTGAATAATTAAGCACTTTTGAATTTACATCGGCAACTGGGATTTAATTAAACACAGTTCTAATCTTTCCAGCCACTCTTACCAAACTTCCAGAAGTTGAAGAGTGTTGTTGTTGACAATGGCAGTCCACCAAGTGGAAAATTATGCAAAGAATATTGAGAAAGTAGGAAAAATGCCAGACTTGATGCCTTAGGGAAGGTGGATAAACTGAAAGTAAATACTGTACAGAGTAATTTAGTTATTGCTGTTGGCACTCTTCTTGATTATGTAATTGACTTTGTAAATTGATATATTGCATGTTTATTACTTATTATCAAATCATAAGGCTAGGAAACAATTTCGTTCTTGAAAGAATGATGGCCCATTATACAAGTCCTATCAAGAATGTGTTTGACTATGTAATTGACCATGGTGGTAAATTGAGCTGATTTTAACATACGCTTTGTAAAGCAATATTTATCTGTGATTACCAATACTTTGAGACTTTTTTTTTAACTACATCCACATATTTCACATCATACACAGGCCCATTTCTTTTTTATACAATTAGAATCTTGCTAACAAAGACAATTAGTTATTATGTAAGTAGAATCTGGATTCACATTTTAAATGCTGTGAAAGCATAGTATTCTGATTTGTTAACTTTTAAAATTTTGTTTTGCTTTGTTTAACAAAATTCTAGGAAAATTTGAATTATTGGTCACAAACGCTGTTCTAATCTTTGCAATAATTGTTAAGTACTTATTATATGCCACAAAATACATAATGACACAAAGATGAAAAGGAGATAGTCTTTGCTCTAAATATGACAGCTAATTAAATATGCTTAATTGGTAAAAACATGTGTCTTGTGTTAAATTGTGACCCCTGCCCCCCAAAATACATATATTCATCCATGCCCTGAAACCTGTGAATGTGACATTATTTAGAAAAAAAGTCTTTGTAAATGAAAGATTTTAATATGAAATCATCTTGGATTAGGGTGGACTCTAAATCCAATGGCATTTCTTTATAAGAGAAGACACGGAGTCTTATAATAAGGAGACACTTAATCTTTGTAAGAGAAGACACAAATATTATGCTAGACACACAAAAAAACCAATTACTGTATGATCTCATATGTGGAATCTAAAATAGTCAAATTCATAGAAGCAGAGACTATAATGGTGATTGCTAGAGCCTGGAGCATGAGAAAAGACAGAAGTCATGCTCAAAG
Organism: Eidolon dupreanum; assembly: GCA_028627145.1. NCBI lineage: Eukaryota > Metazoa > Chordata > Mammalia > Chiroptera > Pteropodidae > Eidolon > Eidolon dupreanum. Next base: position 66,848,359 of record CM053507.1, read on the forward strand.
GGTACAAAATTTCAGGTATGCAAGATAAGTAAGTTTTGGAGATCTACTATACTATAGTATAGTGACTATAGCTAACAATACTTTATTGTATACTTAAATTTTTCTAAGAGAATAGATCTTATGTTAAGTGTTTTTACCACATACACAAAAGTAATAATAATAATAATAATAATAATGATGATGATAATAATAATAATGGAAATAGAAAACTTTGGGTGGTAATGGATATATCTATGGTTTCGATAGTGTTGACAGTTTCATGGGTGTATACTTACTCCAAAATTTATTGAGTTATGTATATTAAATATGTACAGCTCTTTACATGTCAATCATACTTCAATGAAGGAAGAGGGGGAGAGAGAGAGAGAAATTGCTTTTGACTATGCTCTTTGCCTTGAAGATGAAGAAAGCAAAGGGGTCATGAACAAAGAATGTAGGTAGCTTTTCAATGGTGGAAAAGACAAGGAAATGCATTCTCCCCTACACATTCCTGAAAGAAAGCAGTTCTGCCAACACCTTGATTTGGGAATTTATGATCTCGAGATCATAAGATAATAAATTGATATTCTTTAAACTATTAATTTTGTGGTAACTTTTTAAAGCAGCAATAAGAAACTAATAGCAAGTCCATGACACCTTTTCCACAATTATTGTTTATTTCCTTTTCAAAAACTGCTGCAAAATGTACTTGAAGTCATATATTTCATCAAATAGTGAATAGATATTTTCTATTCAATTTTTTTCTGCCCTAAATCTCAGTTCATAAAAACAAATCTGAGGATTAAATATATGTAGATTTAAATAGTAATTTCTGAAATTAAATGTGGAAGGCACCAAATTTATCTGTACTTCCACAATGAAATTAATCAATTTCACCCCTTTCTTAATTTAATATTGTCCAAAATATGTTTTTTGGAACTTTAGCCCAGGTCTAAGGAGTTTGAGATTACACATATTTGAGAAATTCTACTTATCACCATTTTTCTTGAGAGGTTCACAGGAGAATTACCTTTAATTTTTCATAGGTATAAAAGATTTTAAACTTGCTATGGTTACCACATAGCCCCTTCCTGCTCACCCCTGATGGCCATCTACTCTGATTATAGGCCTGCCATTCTACTGAAATTGTTCTTGTTGAGATCTTTAAAAATGTTCATAATATCAAATCCAAAGAATTTTTTTTTTCTCTGATGTTTCTCAGAAACAGTGGAGTTAACTAACGACTCCCTCCATCTATTCATAATTTATACTATATCTGTCTACATATATTTATCTAAAGAACAGAGTTGACAAAAGTTACTCTTCTATTCAGGCACACGATTATCATCAATTTATGCAAATCTCTTGTCATTTTATTTTTATGTTCATTTTTCTCTCTGAACCCATCTTTATTCTTATTGCCAAAATACGCCCCTACTCTAATATATCTGGTATATGTACTTGAATGTATATATAATTTTGAGAAATATATATTGTCTCTGTGTATGCTCTTTAAATGTACATAAATTATATTGTTCAATAGACTCATTCTATAGCATTTATTCTTTTTAAAATTTTTGTTTCAACATTTAGTTTTAACATCTATGTTGTTGAGTATATTTGTAATTCTTTGTTTCTAAATGACATTTTTTTTCTAAAAAATTTACCCACCAGTTTTCACTTATTAATTTCCTTTGAAATGAGCACATTGGTTACCTCCAAGCCTTTACCACCACAAATACTACTGTGATAAATATTTTCACAATCCTTTCCCTAAAACCTATATACAAGAGTCTCTGGAATATATATTCAAGAGTGGGATGATTGAAAGTACGGGTAGAAATAAAGATTTTAACTAAGAGTATAATAAATTATAAATAAATTTGTTGTAACAAATTTAAACCTTAAAAATATTGTTTTCTGACCCATGAATATGTTGTGTCTCTCATATTATTTAAATTTTCTTTAATTTATTTCAATAATAACATTTTTGTAAGAAATCTGATGAATTTTTATTAAATTTATACCTAGGTATTAGATAATTTGTATGCTAATACAAATGTTACATTTTAAAAGTGTATTTGAAACATTATTTTTTCTGTTATAGAGAAATAAAACAGTCACCACTGTTTCCACTTTACTGTAAGTCTCCTGGGAGAAGAACTGGCTTATTCATTGTATCTACAGGAAAGAAGGCATTATATGTGCTGAACAAAATTTTAAATGAAGATTATGCAGGAGTATAGACATTTATGAAGGTAAAGGAGCTCACTCCTGTATTCCATTGGTGTGTCTTCTTGTGACGTTAAGAAATAAGTCTTTAGCAATAGCTTCCTCTTATCCTAAAATGCATATGATTTGGCCCAAATACATACTGTTAAATTATTTCACCATAAATCGTAAGTCTCTGCTCTCAATGCCAAAGACAAGCATTATCTCCAATAGTAACACACAAAAGAATGTAATGAACAAGCTGCATAAAAATCACAGAGTTGTCAACTTACTGTCAAATTCTGTCAAACTAAGATTTCTGAAAAATTTGAGATTATTCAAAAGCCGAAAGCACAAAGAAGACAATTCTCAAAGTTTAAATCTCTCAACAAAACACTTTTTTTTTAACTGAAAAGAACTAAATGTTACATTGTACACCTGTGAAAAAGTACAAGAAAAAAATTTTGACTCTTCATTCAGAACCTAATAACTCATCCAAAGTTCTGATTACTTTTAATGAGCATTTTGACATAATCCAAGACAAAAAAGGAAAACAAGTTGGTCATGGGCATTAAAGTAAAACAGTCGCTATGTGATTATTTAAGTTAAATATTTGGCTGTGCTTCTTGGAATGAGGTATCTGCCAACTATCAAATGTCAGGTTAGATTAAATTGGGGGAGAATAGAGAAAGAGCAGACTGGGAAGGAGGGATTCTTCTGTTTACTTTGCCATGTTTTAGCACCATCCATTCATTATTATCAGGAAGCATCAGTTTCTTTTGTCTACTATTCAGTCTAATCCTAGCATATGCACAGTTCAGTTCGCTATGCAGATTAAAAACCCAAAGTAGTGAGGGTTTGTTTGTTCTTGTTGTTTAATTAAAAGGGATATCATTGTTACTCTTATATCTGTTATTTTTAATTTCTATAACAAAATAGAAAGCAGTAGTCCATTATTTTCTTCTCATAGACGATGTAGAAAAGACATCTTCTTGCATTTCATTAGATAAAATATTTTTTTAATAAAGGAAGAGTTTACCTATTTCTTATTAGTTCAATTTCACTTGACTTAAAATGTTGGAACATGCTACCATTTCCTGTTTTATATACTGTATTTTGTCTGAAAATTTCTGACTCACTCTTGAAGTCTTAATCTGTCAAGATTTCATTTCAGCAAAAAATGTATTATGTATATAAAAAGATTTCTGAAATCAAGCACATTATTTAATCTTTTCCAAGATTAAAAAATTTTGTAAAATAAAAATGAAAACTAGGAAGGTAAACTAAATTTAAGATTTATGTAAATATCTGAAAAATATGTACTCATAAAAATTGTGATTTAAAAATAGCAAATGAATTCTTTTCATTACATTGATAATGTGATAATGTGTAAGCAAAAGGATTACTTATAATTAAATACAAGCTTCATCAATGGAAGGAGAGAGTTAAGCCCTCCTCAAAGGTAAAGATGGTGGCATAGGAAAACGCTGTGCTTTCCTCCTCTCACTACCATATCAAAATTACAACTAAACTGCAGAACTACCATCATTGAGAACTGCCTGAAGTCTAGCTGATCAAAGTTTTACAACTAAGGATATACAGAAGAAGCCATCTTGAGACTTGTGGAAGGGTCAGAGACACAGAAAGGGCTGGTTCTACATCTGAGTGTGGTGGTTAAAAATCAAGAGAGATATCCCATCCCCATACTGGTCTCCACGTCCAAGTTTCCAGTGCTAGGAAAAGAGGTCCACACAACTTCTGGCTGTGAAAACCAGTGGCGATTGTGGCTGAGTGAGATGGAGGGCTGCAGGAGTTTCAGGTATTTCTCTTAAAGGGCCCATACACAAACTTACTCGCTGAGGGACTCACTCTGTCTGAACTTCTGTGTTGGGGCAGCAGCTTGATAGGCACACCAAGGACATACAGGGAAGAACTGGGATATCTGGCTTCAGGACAAGGATTGAAAGGGCAGTCTACTCCCAGTTAGAAGTGCTGGTAGAAGCCATTGTTCTTTTGTTGAGCAGTCCATCCTCTTGGTGTGCAACTCAGGTGACCACCCAATCTGAGTCTCCATTAACATGGCTAATACTGTTCCCTCACCCCAGGTGATTCCCTGGGATCATGACCTCCACCCCCATGGGTCCACACAAGCCTCTTCTACTAGCTTATCCATGCAAAGAGCTTGTTTTGGCTTGTGCTACAGACTTTCCTAAAATCTCTCAAACAAGCAGCATCTGGCCTCAGTATGCCCCATACCTCTTGCTGAGCAGCCCCAAGCCCAGGACTAGCAGCAGCTAGCCTTGGTTTGAGGCTTTGCCTCTCAAGGCACCTCAAATCCCAGCTTGGGTTGTGGCCATCTGCAGATTTCTTGGTGGTTCATGCCAGGAGGCCTTGGGCAAGGAACAGACTGTGGTTGAACTTGGCTTGAGGTAGAGCCCCTCCCAGGAGACCCCAGGGCAGACATGCCTGATGGCCTGCTTTGGATCAGCCAGAGAACCATGTGGGGCCACATCTGCGAATGACACACCCAACGAGCAATCTGAGCAGGTACCAGATCCCTGCCAAAGTGAATCCTACTCTGTAGAGTCAACTCATCCACAACAGCTCCTCTACTACATTCAGCAGCCATTCCTCACATCAAATCAGCCCAAGGGTCAATCCCTCCCACTCATGTGGAAACAGCGAATAAGGCTCAACTACAATAGGAGGGCACATACAATCTATAAAAGCAATAAAGCTGGAGCACTCTGCAGGGCAACTGCTCAACTGGGCCCCACAGAATATCTACTGCATAAAGCCACTGTACTAAGACTGGGAGACATAGCAGCCCTACATAATATATAGAAACAAATATAAGTAGGCAGCCAAAATGGGAAGACAAAGAAACATGTCCCCCCAAAAATTATATATATATATATATATATATATATATATATATATATATATATAAAACAAAGCTATAGAAAAAGAAATAAACAAAATGGAGACAAGCAATCTATCAGATGCAGAGTACAAAACATTGGTTATAAGAATGCTCAGTTAATGTAGGGGAAAAGTAGATGAACTCAGTGAGAACTCTATAAGATAGAAAACATAAAAAAAGCCAGAAATCAAGAATACAGTAACTGAAATAAAGACTGCCTTAGGCAGAATCAACAGTAGATTAGGTAAAAGAGAGTATCGAATCAGCAATTTAGAAGATAATATAGCAGAAAACATCCAGTCAGACCAGCAACAAGAGAAAAAATCCCCAGTAAATGAGAATAGTATAAGGGGCTTTTGGGACAACCTCAAGTGTAACAACATTCACATTACAGGGATACCAGAAGGAGAAGAGGGAGAGCAAGAAAGGGAAAATCGATTTGAAGGAATAATAACAGAAAACTTCCCTAATCTGTTAAAGGAGATAGATTTACAAGCCCAGGAAGCACAGAGATTTATAAACAAGATGAACCCAAACAGGCTCACACAGAGACATATCATCATTAAAATGCCAAAGTTTAAAGACAAAGAGATGATCTTAAAAGGAACAAGTGAAAAGCAATTAGTTATCTACAAGGGAGCTCACTTGTCAGCTGATTTCTCAACAGGAACTGCAGGCCGGAAGGTATTGGCACAAAATATTCAAAGTGATGAGAAGCAGGAACCTACAACCAAGATTAGTCTACATAGCAAAGTTATTATTTAGAATCAAAGGTCAGATAAAGAGCTTTTAAGATAAGAAAAAGCTAAAGAAGTTCATCAACACCAAATGAGTATTTCAAAATATGTTAAAGAGACTCTTTTAAAAAGAAAAAAATATATATGAATGTTGAAATGGCAATAACTATTTACTATCAATAATTCCTTTAAGTATAAATGGGTGCTAGAATGGATAAGAAAATGAGACTTTTACAAAATGCTGCCTAAAAACAAAAAAAAAAAACCGCTTCAGATCGAAAAACACACACAGACTGAAAAAGCAAAGAGATGGAAAAAGTTATTTTATGAAAATAGAAACAAAAGTAAAATGAAAAAAAAAAGCTGGGGTAGCAATATTTATATTAGATAGAATAGACCTTAATACAAAGGCTATAACAGAATATGAAGAATTCAGTAATCCCACTTCTAAATATTTGTTTGAAGAAACCCAAAATACTGCTTCAAAGAGACATGTGAATTCATGTTTGCAGCAGCATTATTTATAAGAGTCAAGCTACCACGGCAACCTGGGTGTCCATTAATAGATGAATGGATAAAAAGAGATAGTACATATATACAATGGAATATTATTCAGCCATAAAAAGAATGAAAACTTGCCATTTACAACAATATGAATGAATCTAGAGGGTACTGTGTTAAGTGGAATATGTCAGAAAGAGAAAGACAAATTCCATATGATTTCACTTGCATATGGAATCTAAAGAAGAAAGTAAATAAACAAAGCAGAAACAAACTCATACGGAGAATAATTTGATGATAGCCAAATGGGAGGTGGGTTGGGGATGGGTGAAAAAGGAAAAAGGATTAAGAAGTAGAAATTGGTAGTTACAAAATGGTCATGGGGATGTAAAGTATAGCATAAGCAATATAGTCAATAATATTGTAATAACTATGTATAGTGTCAGAGAGGTACTAGGTTTATCAGGGTGATCACTTTGTAAGTTATATAACTGCTTAATCATTATATTGTACACCTGAAACTAATATAATATTGTAGCTAACTTAATTGAAAAATAAAAATTATTATTATTAAATTAAAAATTTTCAGCATCAAATTCTTTTTTTACAAAATACTTAGAAAAAAACCTGAAATTAATTATTTTAGTTAGAAAAAAATTTTGTAAAGGAAAATGAATTTGCCATTTGGACTGATTCAGAACTTTTCAAGTGTATAGTATACAAAATAGTACACCACTAATTTATTACAGTGGCAACTTCTTGATATTTATTATTAGCATGCAATCCTATAAAAACACTCTTAAAAATATTTAGCTGTTTAATGTAGACAAATGCACCAGAATATTTTTAATCAAATTATATTAACTAATGACTTCTTAAACATACAATCTGAAGACAATAAAGAAGAGCTTAAACAATAAAATTATAAATATGTACAATATTATATATTTATTATACATTTATATGTTATATTTATTCATATTTATCAAAGATGAATGCTAATTTAAAAAATTTTACTTTATCATAAAACAGTATTCACTTTGCTATATGCTATGTATTAACATATAAACATTCTATAGTTATTATCACTTTATATTATGAAAACCCAAGAAAGTTTGCTCATTTCAGATATAAAAATATATCTTCTTTAAAGAAAATGTTATTGACATTACTCTCAAATACATTTGTGATTCCCCTTGTAGGGGCTAAGGTAGAGCAGAAAGATAGCATAAATCCAAGTTCTTGGGGAGAATGCCTAGAACAGAGAGCTTTTGTACCAAGAGGACCAGAGAATGGGGTAGAGGAGTTTGGCAAGACAGGTAAAGCAAGATAAATGCTATTCTGGATTTGGAATAGTAAGACAAGACTCTAAGTCTCATGGAGTTTTTTAGTGATTGATGAAACATAAACACGGGATAAATTCCAAGAGCAAGAATTATGGAGTCAGGAAGGAAACCGAGAAATTATAGGAGATCAGTAAATAAAGTGATAGAAATGTTGCAAGGAGGCTGAGATAGAATTTCTCCTACTCTCAGGCCTTATGGACACTGAACATAATTTCTTCTGGGTATTTTTGTTTATTATTAAACCCATACTGTGTGTTATTGTTTCTAAAATGACATACTACTTAAGTAATTAGATAATATTTTGAATATTTCATATATATATATATAAAAGTATGTATATATGTGTATGTGTATCTTTTAGAGATCTGCAATGAAATGTAAAAGGAAGATAATGTCCATCCAGCCACACACATACATTCAATGTCTCATAGAAAGATAACGATATATGACATATAATTCACCCTAACTTTAAAAATAAAACTTTAGATTTCATCTTTTTATTTTTCCATCCATGTTTCTCCAAATTTTTATCAGTAGCACACATCATGGAGATATGTTTTCATTCAATTATATATATTTTATATAAGGTAGATATTACATACAATAAAATGGTTTAAAAACCACATTAACTTTTATCTGGGCTCAGAAGTGACAAAGTTCAAAGCCACGTGCATATATTTTTGAACTTAAGATAGCTGTATAAATATTGTCTCTCACATGTTTTTTCCTGATTGCAAACAAGTGTTAATTCAAATAAATCTCGATACTATTGAATTTTACAAATTGTTTACACTTTGAGTCTCAAAATCATTAATAGATCAGACAGTTCAGAGAAATATTGGCAAGAGCAGTTTAGAAGTAGCATCAAAAATTTAGAAATTACACAATGTAATCGATCATGAGAGAAGACCATAAGAGAATTTAAAAAATAAAGGTATCAGATCAAAAAGTTTTTGTTGTGATGCTTGAAATTTTTCAGTTTATTTTTTCTCCGTATCTGAGGCAAGATACCTGTCTCCTAACATGCTGTCTATCTGAAAAGTATCTGTTAGCACCGAGCTGATCAAGAAGGGAAGGCTTCAGTGGTGAGACGCCCAGCTGAAAAAAACGCACGAGGAGCCAACTTGAGAATGAAACGGCAGGCATCAACTTTATTGCGGGGAGTGCTGGCTTCTGCGCTAGGAGACTGCATGGGCTTTATATATGTCAGAGAGCAATAGTGGCATTCTGCCACACATGCGTGATAAACAATAAGCTGAGTCATACTAACACAAGTTAGGGGCAGGCACCTTACTACATTGATGTAACATTTTACATCTGGAGTTCTATCCCTAGCCCCAAGCCTGGATCACAGCCAGACCTGGGACCCGCGGTATCTCAGAGACTTTTTTGGAAAATCTACTTACTACTACTTTTCAAGTCTCATCACCCAAACTGTGTTTAAGGATTGGACTTTCTTTTATTGACGTAATCTGATTTTTATATCTGGTTTACCGAGGTAAGTGAAAGTTCTAGGGACTCCCCGACAGGTGATTCTCCACAGTTGCTGCTTATCAATGGTAAGGGATGTGAAACATATAAAAGGTGCTTTTCTTCTCTAAGTGTCTGTGAGATAATTAGCTTACCATCACTATTAGAACAAGGTCTTTTCATGGGAATGGGAATGTGAGGTCTCTTTTGAAGTGATCTATCCAACGTAGTCCTACTCGACCATTTTGTAGCCATGAAAGTTACTATATAAGGAATCTTGTCATATTAGCAATTACTAAAAAAGTCTACTTTCTTAGACTCCTAAGTTCCAGCATTTGTTCCCCTCAGACAACTAGATGATATTTCTTCAGTTACCCAAATAGTTTTCTGGATGAATTTCACCATAGCTCAGCTTCTTAGTTCGAATCAGAACTGATCTCTTTTGTCCGAAAATGTGTAACACAGGTTTTCTTGACCACAGATATACTTAACTAGTATTCCTTGTTAATAAATCTCTTAACAGTGGTCTTAAAAAAATTAGAAAATGATTTACGTAGCATAGTGCATACGTAGCATAGTGTATTTACGTAGCGTAGTCTTTACAGATGAGTATTTAATGAATGCAGCTGTCATTTTTAGTGTGACTAGTGTCTTCTTCAAGTCAGTTCCACCTTTGCTTTCAAAAGTTTATTTTTCTTGGTTTATACCTGTTTGCTAGAACAATCTCAGGCAAAATCCCCTCACTTCTGTTGTTTGTTTGCTTTCAGTTTGTTTCAATAAAATAAAAATGTCAGTGCCCATGTTTCCAGTTTTGAAGTATAAATATTTATAGTAAAAATAGTAGAGTTAATTATGGAGAGAGGTAAAATACAATATCTTCAAACGCCAAATTCTAATTGAAATAAAAAGTATTTTTAAATCAATAAAATTATCTTAAAGTTCATAGAAGAATAAAAATGTGAGAATTTTCAAGAAGGTATTGATAAGAATAACAGGCAAAGACTTGTCCCAGCAAATATTAAAACTTGGCAAAAAAAAAAACTATTATGATCATAACATGACAAGGCTGGCACAGGAATAGGAATATTGACCCTTGAACAACATGGGTTTGAACTGTACAGGTACAGTTATATGTGGATTCTTTTCAATGAACATATTGGAAATACTTTGGGGATTTGCAATAATTTGAAAAACTCACAGATAAAATATCAAAAAATTTAAGAAAAAGATAGGTATGTCATAAATGCATAAAATATATGTAGATACTAGATTATTTTGTCTTTTACTACCATAAAATATATACAAAAAGTTAATATTTATTAAAAGTTATATGCATACTTACTGATCATTCATGGCACCAGTCAAGAGAAATGAAAACAAATGTAAAGATGCAGTTTAAACTATAACTGCATAAAATTAACTGTGGTGCATAATGCACTACTGTAGTAATTTTGTAATTACCTTCTGTTGTGTCAGTTACACTTGGCTAGCATAAAGCAACCATATTGCTGCTTCTTTATTATCAATGTATTAATCATTATACCTATAAACAAATATGAATTTCTTTTGACATTATCTTTTCATTTTTGGTGTCTAGTATTTGTAAAACATAATATCTATAGTGTATTATATTATATAAAACAATATTGATGCAGGTACTGGAAGATGATTCATCTTGTAAAAGAAGATGTAAACTTACAGTATCAATAAATACAGTACAGTGTTATAAATATATTTTCTGTTTCTTATGATTGTCTTAATGACATTTTCTTTTCCTCAGCTTAATTTGCTGTAGAAATACAGTATATAATACATATAATGTAAAAATATGTGTCAATTGACTTTTATGTTATCAGTTAGGCTTCCAATCAACAGTAGACTGGAAATAGTGATGTTCTGGAGGAGGAAAATTTATATTAAGATTTTCAACTCCACAGGGGATTGGCATCTCTAACCCCAGCATTGTTCAAGAGTCAACTATTTATCAATGAACAGAATTAAATCTAGAAAACAAAGTCTATACAGGAACTTAATAACATCTATGGGGTGCTAAGTACAATTTATACTGGGAAAATTAGATCAGACCCTGTTATAATACATTATATGTATTATATCACGAAGAAATAATTTCTTCATGAATTAAAAACATATATATATAATATATAAAATAAAGATATTAGAAGAAAACAGAAAAATTCTAAATAGGAGTAGATTATTAATTCATAATAACAACTCAGAAATCTTGAAAAGAAGAATCTACATTTTAATTACATGATTTGAATACCTTATTTGGCAAAAGTTATAACAAAATCAAAAGATTGATAGATTAAAAGAAAATCATCACAAATAAATCTTAGATAAAGAGTTAATCTCCCTAATGTACATGGTGTCCCTACAAATTACTAAGAAAGGCAGAAAATCCAGTTTGTTTTGTTTTGTTTCTAAAGACAAAAAACAAACAAACAAACAAAACAAAACAGATATTTCACTGAAATATAGATTAAAAATATGAGAAAAGATTATTATTAGATCTCAGGAAAATGAAATTAAAATAACTGATATTACATTCATGGGGTTGGCAAAAAAATAATAATAGTAATAGAAGCATCCAAAATTGCTAGAGTTGTGATTACTATTAGGAATGTGAACTACTACATGTTGTTGAAAGATATTCTGTATTTAAATAACTATTATTAAATGTTTAACTTTACTTTCATTTAGCATGTAGCTTAGTATTTAAATAAATAATTTGTACTTAAAATATGTATAGCATTTGATCCACCTCTCCCATTTCTTGGCATTTATTAAATAGGAATAAAATTATCGTGATTAAAAGATAATTGTTCTTGGACATTTATTATAGCATTGTTAGTAATAGCAAAGACTTGAAACAATCTGAATTTTTCTCCAAATTGAAATGATTAAATGATACCTATACATAACATTAATTATTATGCAGCTATTAACACAAATTAGGTTGATATATGTATCACATATACATATAGAATGTATATGTATTATGTGTGTATGTGTGCGTAGCAATCTTACTTTTGTAACATATGAACAAAATTGTTGGAAATGTTTTATATGCAAAATAAAATATACATAAGTTCACAAGTCAATTTGCTATTAGTGGTTATGTTTGATGTTGGGAAAAGAAAACAATTTTATTTTAAATACATCTGTTTTCAAATGTTAGTGATTATTTTATGACAGACTGAGAAAAAAGACAATTAAATATTTCCACTTTTAATTTTAAAAATTGTCAGAATAATTTGGTTAGCTTACTTATAGCAAAAATATGGGTAATATTAATATTTACATTTTACCTATAAAAAAACTGAGGTTTCAGAAAAGTTAAATGACTTATCCGATAATACAAACTGAAAAATGCTGGTATTAAGACTCAAAAACAGGCATTTATGTCCCCAAACTCATGTACTTTTTAATTTGTCTTATTGTTTCTTAACTCTGTGTGTGCTGAATTTTTCAAAATGACACAACTGGGTGATTTAAATTGGCTATACACTGATCCACTTCATCATGTTTCTTGGATGTGCAAACCTAGAAATAGGGTGAAAATCTTAGGTATCTTCAAGAACCGCTAAGCTGAGAGGAGTCTTAGTGGTTTACAGTCTTTCCTTTTTAGTCAATAAAACCTAAGATATGCGGAATCAAGATCAAGTGCTTTGGAGTTAGGATAGAGCATCAACACCCAACTAAGTCATTTATTAACAGTGACATTCACTAATAAACATCTCAAAACCTCCCACCATTATCAACCCTTTGGGCCAAAAAAACTAAGGCTTATCTTCAAATTCTCTCTTCCTAACACTTCACATCAAATCCATCAATCTCTAATCAGTTCATGTCTTCCATGTCTACTGTAAATACAAGTCACCATTATATTTTGCTTCATCTATTGCCATACCCTCTTGAAAGTTTAACCTCTTTTCACTCTTCCATTTTCGAATTCATTCTCTGTAATATTCCCTACTTTTAAAATACACATGAAATCAAGTCACTCCTCTTCTTAAAAAACCTTCATGAAGGATATGTCTCAGAAAAAATATACATACTTTACCATGACCTATAAATCCCTTCACAATCTAGTTTATGGTCTCATCTCTTAAACCCACTCACCAGTCCAGAGTTAATAGGGTTTCACTGAAGTTCCTCAGGTATGTCAAGTTCTTTCTTGGTTCAAAGCCTTTCCCCTCACTTTTTTCCCATACCTAGAAGTCTTCTTTCACTGTTGTCATAACTGGTACTTTCTTACTCTTCAGGTCTTAGATTATACTTTACTTCCTTATAGTTCTAGAGGTCAGAAATCTGAAAAGGGTTTTACTGGGCTAAATCAAGGAGCAAGACTGCATTTCTTCTGGAGGGTCTCGCAGAGAATCCATTCTCTTGCTTTTTCCTGCTTCTGGAAGTTGCCTTTACTCTTTAGCTCTTGTCTCCTTCTTACATCTTAAAAGCTAACAGTTTAGCACCTTTCAATCTCTCCTTAACTTTGGCACTCACACTTTCCTTTTATAATGACACCTGTGATTACATTATAAAATTATAAGGTCCAAGTAAGTAATCCAGGATAATCTTCCATCTCAAGATCCTTAGTTTACTCACATCTGCAAAATCCTTTTTCCAATGCAAGGTAACATTTTCACAGATTCTGGGAATTACAACTTTGGAGGACATTATTCTGCTTTGTACATATTTGATCACTGACCTTATTTTCTGGCTTCTCCTATGACCTGTAAAACCATTCAATATATATTTTTATTTCAGATATTAAATTTTCTCTGCTAATATTCTGTTTATCTTTTCCTTTAAATCCTTGAGCATATTTTTTAATAGCTGCTTTAAAGTTCTTCTCTGCTAATTCTAATACCTGGATCATCTTTTATTATTGACTATTTATCTTGACTATGAGTCATAGTCTCTAAACTTGAGTAACATGTTTAGAGACTCTGGATTCTTTTATCTTCCCCTGAAGAATTTTGGCATGATTTCTAGCAGATGGTAAAATGACTAATCACACTGATCTTGTGGGGCCTCTGTTTTATATTTTGTTAAGATGAGACAGTTTGGGTTTTACTCTTATCCTTAAGGTACATGTTTTATTCCTTGCATATAAATTTTCTTCCTAAAATGTGAACTTTCTGGGATTTCAATAGAAAGCCTGAGGTTTCTATCTAACTTTTCCAACGTGGTGAGACTCAAATACCGTCCCTTTTCTGCCTGGCAGTAAGAAACAGCTGAAATTCTCCTCAGCTTTTTCTAACTTCATGCTGTCCTTTTCTGCTTGACTTCTCTGAGTATCCCTTGAGCACGTTGAGTTCAGAGGACAATTAAGGATTTGAGGGGAGTTTATATATTTTACTTTGGCTCTCTCCTCTTGGATCAATCCCTGTACTATTCTCCAGCTATTTTAATCAGTCCCAACTTCCATCTCTTGGTAGTTTGTAGCACTCTGTTCCTCTGATGGCCTCCAGTGAATAATATCTCCCTTTATTAATGCCCTGTGTAGTTCACTACCCTTTTATCTACACCAGTCCCATGACTGTTTTGACCAATAAAATGTGGAAGAAGTGATGTTTTAGCATCTCTAAATCCAGGCATTAAAAAAATTTGCCAAGTTCTATTTCTCTCTGGGGTACAAATTACCATATGAGAAGTCAACTACTCTGAGACTGTCTTACTGTGATATGACCAACCTTGCCAGATGGAGAGGTGACATGGAGGAGAAACAAGACCTCAGGCCAACAGCTCTAGCTGAGCTCCCAGCTGAGAATGAACAACCAACTTGACAGTCATGTAAATGAGCCATTTTAGAAGTAAATCCTCTAGTTGTCCCAGGTGACATTACATGGAACAAAGATAATCGGTTCCCACCAAGCCTTGCCCAATTTGTAAAATTTATTTTTCCCTAAATATTTTTATTTAAAAAGTAAAGAATACATATTCACACTTTTGAAAAATCAAACAACACTACATAAAGAAAAATTGAAAATACTCATATGCTTGCTCACATACAACTACTCCCCTGCCAGAATTAATTTCCAGTGATACATAGTTTAGTGTAATCTTTCCAAATGATTTTACATATATATGCATATGTATGCATTTATATAAGTTCATATGTATTAATTTATAATATAAGTCAAGTTGTATGAAAAGTACTATTTGTATCTTCATATATACACAGACATATATCTGGGTCATTTTTATATGCCTATCAATATAAAAATATTTGCCTTATTTGACTTAGCTGTTGTATTATTTTGTATTATACTTTGTACTATGTATGTGCCTGAATTTAAAGATGGGCATAGGGGAATTATTATTAACTTTGGGAGTCACCAATACTGCTCTAATTAACTTCTTTGTGTGGATATGTATACAAATACACACACATTTATGCAAATATTTCTGTATAATAGTTCCCTTTTGATTTGAGAAGTTTTAATGTTTTTAGGGTTTATTTTTTTAATTGAAATATGTTTAACATATAACATTGTGTAAATTCAAGGTGTACAACATGTTAGTTTGATATACTTATATATGTAATATGATTGCCAGTGTAGTCATAATTAGCACTTCTATCACGTTATATAATTATTCTTTTTAGCAATTGTGATAATTAAGGTCTAGTTTCTTAGCAAGTTTGATTATATTGTATGATATGATTCACGTGAAATCTAAAAAAGTCTAAAACAGAGAGTAAATGGTGGTTACTTGGGGATGGCAGTTGGGAACAGGACAAATGTTGTTTAGAGGTACAAACCTGCAATGAGTAGTAAATAAACGCTAGAGATCAAATGCACAGTATACCAAATATAGATATTTTAATCTTTTAAAAATTACTTAGATACTGTTAGTTGCTCTTCATAAGACAGCCATATTTAAGAGTCTTTAATATCCTAAATGCTTACTAACAATAGACCTAGCAAATCTAAAATCTATTTTTGCCAATATTATAGGCAAAAATGACATCTCACTGTCATTTTAGTTTGCATATTCCTGATATTCAATGAGTTACACATTTTTTTTTGTATTTCATTGCCCATGTGTGTTTCTTCTGTGATTTGGTCATACCTGAATTTTGCTTAATTTTTAAATTATGGTTGTAATTTTTCTATTAATTTTAAGAGCTGTTAGACAAATTATGTATGACAACTCTTTGTCTCATATTTTTCAAATTCTCCAAATTGTTGCTTTTTGTTAATAGTGTCCTTTTTTTTTTAATAGCATTTTAAAAGTTTATATAATCAATAACACTAAGTGTCATCTCTGCCTCATATTATCATGGCAGTTGAAATTGTATTTTCCAGGTTCAAGGTTGTGGAGAATAGTCTCCACCTCTTCGTGGGCAATGGCAAGGTTGGCGAGGTTCTGCAACAAATACGTGCGCAGAAATATTGCTCTGGGCTTTTTTTGAAAATACAATCTGCCACCGATTGTATTTCAAAATCTATTTCTGATAGGTAGGTAGGTAGATAACCAGATAGTCAGATAGGCAGACAAATAGGCAGATAGGCAGACAAATAGATAAATACAGATAAATATTAGAAGGAAACTTAAGTCTGAAATAATTTTCTCTCAGAACTTTGAAGATACTGCTTCGTTGCTTTCTCATTTCAGTTTTACTGAGAGAAAATCTCATGCCACTTTGATTCTTGTTTCTTTGTAGATACTAAGTTGTAGATATGTGTGCAAGTGTGTTTGTATACTTGCTGGGTTTTTTCTACAACTTTATTTTTTTTTATTGTACTTTGTCTTCATTATTCTGAAATTTCACCACATTAAATCTACTTGTCTGTTTTCTTATTGCATCTTGGTGGCTACTTTCAATGTGAAAACATGTCTTTGTTCAACTCTAAGGCATTTATTCCTCTCATTTGCTCTTTTCGGTTTCTCAGAATGCACACTCTGTCCATACTGGAACTTCTAAATCTATCAATAGGTCTTCATCCATCTCTTTGTGCTTTTGTTTTTCACGTTGAGGTATATCTTTTATCTTAATGTCTGGATTCTGTTCCATTAAAAATTGTTTTTTTTTCATGAATATGTGAGCCTGAAAGCTAAAATTAATTTTAATAACCTCTTTAAGCTACCAGAATAACCAATGTACTTATTCCCTTTGTTGACACCCTATGTGCTTTAAAAATGTCTACACATGATTATGGCATGCTGCCAAATTATAAAATAAAATCTTCCTCATATTAATTCATTTAAAAATGTTATATTTAGTTTTGGGCAAGTAAATATACATTTTGCTATATAAATATCAGCCAAAAGATAAGTTCTATACAGTTTGGATATTAGAGAGACATTCTGTCTGGTGTGGCTCTAATTCTCTGGCACAGTCTTTCAGCTCACTAATTTTATCTTCCACTTTGACAATTTGGTTACTTTTTTCATTACTGAATTTTATAATCCCTGTTTATTCTTTCTTATCAAAGTTTATTCTTGTTGTCGTCATTAATGAATGCTTTATTATACTGTCTTTCTCCCTTTCTCAAAGGGTGTTGCTTATATTTATTTTAAATTATCCGATTTATTTTCCCTTTTAGCTCTGTTCATTGGGATTTATTTCCTATATTTTTTTCATTTGGTCCTTTTCACTCATGGTGTTGCTTTTTCTTGAAAGGTGGGTAATTTTAGGTTATCTGTTCTTACTTTCTACTGAGATTCAATTGGAATAGTGAATTTCTTCAGCCAAAATAAAAATTTTACTTTTTCTTTTTAGAAGCTTTGTTTAATATATATATATTTTGGTTTATTCAGGTCTGTTTTTTCTATTAACTCCATTCTATCTCTTTGCTCTCTTTATAGTAATTCCTCATAATTTTTGGCTTACTTAGGATATATATAACATTTAGTATAAATATATCATAAGAGAGAGGTACAAAGTATATATGTTTATATATACTAAGGCTTAATCAATAAGATTTGAGGCTGTAAAACAGATTAAAAGTTTTTTTGGGCTCTTCAAGTATTCAAATTTGGGAGATGCTGATTCAGGTAGCAACTAAATTGTGCTCCGAAGAGAACAATGAAAGGCAGGATTTGTAAAGGCAAAATCTACAAAGTTTGTAACAAAGGAAACTTTTTCCTATTGACTGCCTAATGTGAAGCAGTGACTAGTTCAAAATGAATTTGTCTGGTCCTAGTGGCGAGGTTCTGAGGCAAGCAAATTCCAGGATGTGCTTCTATGGCAAACACATAAGTCCAAGAATTCAAACCTTATTTAGATCCTTTCTGTAAATGAAGATTACTAGCTGTTGAACTGGATTGGCATCTTTCAAGAAGAGTACAGATGGTCTGGTTGCCTTGCTGGTTCAGGGTGTGGTATCACAGCTGGTTCAAAAGTTCATAGGTTGTGCAAACATAAGGACAATTCTTTGTGACCTTCTGGCTCTGTTGTAGTTTCTTAACATAAGTGACTCTGTCATTGCAATATCCATTCACGTAAGTGTATGTATTTATATCTTTTCATTACACTAACATAGTTTGGACATCCAATTCCCATGTGTGGATTTTTTTTTTTTTTCTCATAACACCAAGCAATTCTTCAACATCTGCTGGGTGTCCTTACAATTCAACTCAATTCTAACACTATCCACCTGAAGATACCATCAGATCCCACAAGTTATGGGCTCAGTTTTACAAGACTGCCCTTCTCCCACCTCAGAAGCCAATAGCAAGTTCAGGTTGTCACCTGTGCTTTTGACCAACTGGCTATAAATCAAAGGTTCCAATGACCCTCTCCTTGAGTTTAATTAATTTGCTAGATTGGCTCACAGAACTACAAAACACTTTACTTACTAACTGGTTTATTATGAAATGATAAAATTCAGGAACAGCCAGACAGAAGAAATGCACAGAATAAGGTATGAGGAAGGGGTTAGGGCTTCCATGTCCTCTCAAAAAGTGAACCATTCTTTCCAAATCTCCATTTGTTCACCAACCTGAAAGTTCTCTAACTCTGTCCTTGTGGGGTTTTTTGGAGGCTTCATCATTTAGGCATAATTGAAAATTATTGGTCCTTGGTAAACTCAATTGCCAACCCCCCTGCCTCTTCCCCAAAGGTAAAGGAGTTGGGGGAAGAGTAGGACTGAAAGATCCAACTCTCAAACCACATGGTTGGTTCTCCTGACAAACAAATCACTTTATTAACATAATAAAGGATACATTTACTGCTTTCTTTACTTAGGAAATTCCAAGGATTTTAGGAGCTCTGTGTCAGGAACTTGGATGAAGAATAAATACATATTTCTTATTATAAGTCATAATATCAAAACTAATAAATTATGCATCCCTATTGATAATAAGGTGTTCTAAGGGTAGCATTGTTGAAATATTATTTACATTATAAGGTGAATTTTAATCCAGACACAGTCATTTTTAGCAGAAATAATTGAATGCAAAATATCTAGTATTTCTAGATTTAAAATACAGATGTAATTTATGACAGAAGTCCTGCCCTCTTTTCCTCATTGGATTATCTGTATATGAAATTAAATGACAAGAGTAAAAATCTGCTATAGTATAAGATCATGAATATCAAAAGTATTATTATTTTATTTTTTATTATTAAATTTAAATCTGTTTGAAAGATTTTTAAAAATTTTTCATAAGCATCTTCTGCCTATATCATGGGTGAATTACTTAGAGTTCATCAAACAGTTCATATTTTTCTGTGTTTGATGCTTTTGCATAGGATGATCCTTCTGCTTAGATCTGACTCCTCCTCTCCTGACTGATTCATATTCTTCAAACCCTAGTTAAAGGTGTGCCTCTTTATGGAATTAGTCCTCTATAACTCAACCTCCATCTCCTGTGCAACTGCAGGCTAGATTGGCATTCCCTTTAATGTGTTGTATTCTAGCCAAAGCATAGCTTTGTTACCTCATTTAATGCACTGTATTAAAGTCTTCTATCCTGGCCTTTGAGCATCTTGAAGTGCACATCTTTGTATCTCCAGTGCCTGGTACATGCTAATACCTCAAAAACATTTATTTTTTTCTTAAGCTAATTTATGGGCTCCTTGAGAGCAGGGAGCTTGTGTCTTTTCCCTTTGTTTTCCTGGCACATAGTTGTGATAATTACAATATTTATACTGTACCATCACTCTTCTAGGTAATAATTGTATATATTTTTTCTTAATTTTCTCCTTACAACAAACTTGTAAGATAGATAATATTATTCCATACATTCTAAAGAGAAAAGAAATGAAGGCACAGAGAGATCAACTAAACTCCACAAGGTCACACAGCTAGTCAGTGTCAGAACCAATATTCAAACTCAAGGAGTTTAGCTGTGTACTTAATACTACACTTAAGTATAGATGAGTAACACTGATTCAATAAATATGCATCAGAAGAGTGTAAAGCATACTGTGAATTCTCAAGTAGGCATCATAGTTTTGAAGCTACCTCTTTTTGTGTATCCATTCTAACTTTAATATAAAAAGCTGTATTTATAAGAGTGAACAACAGGATAAAGCAATTTTATTTCTTCAAAGATCTACAGTAATTTTCTTATAACATTTATGGACTAGTAGACAGGTGTTTTCAATAACTTTTACCATTAAATTTAGGAAGTATTTGCAACATGCCCTGCTTATTGAGAAGAAATTTGACTATGTCACTAACTTTCTAAATCGATGTAAATAATCAGTTAGATTTAAATAATGTCTCGATACAAAGAAATTCAATTTATGCACTTGCAAATGTTTTCTTAAATTTCAGGATAAAATCAGCTTATTCTTTGAATGTACAGCCTAACCATAAATAACCAAATAGAGATTAAGATTCGGGTATCAATTTTGTACTCCACTGAAAGAAACAATTTTTGTTTTTTAAAACTGTATAAAGATGAAAAAAATCTGAATTTTAAAAAATGATCTTTTAAAAAAACTATATTTATGAATATTTGAAATTAATTTTATATTTTTTTAACCATGAAGTTTTTGAGAATGGCACATGTAGAAAAAGATGTAAATGTCTTATTTATTCTGACAAAAGCTCTGCAGGATAGCCTTTAATAATATTGCAGAATACCAACTTAAATATATGATAAACCAGTTTTCTCGCATCAGAAATAAACTCATTAACTCAATAAACCAAGACCTGCAACAATCACATTCTACAATACACACACACATAGTTATATATACTCTTCTCTGCAGGCTGAGGTATTTCATTTCCAACCTTTCAAATTCCCTGCACATGGAAGTAATAGTATTACATATCCCTAGGTTTATTTCACTTCCTTTTTTCTCTTCTCAAGTACTGTCGTAAAAATAAATGAATATTGTTCCACTGTGCATGCTTTTTACACTCCTCATGATGAGAATGGATTCGTGATAACCCATTTATTTTCTTTTCTTCTAACAATCTTTGCGGTAAGAATGAGATGCTTGAATTTTAATGCCTAATATGATCTTTGGAAGGCTATAAACTTTTAATAGACTTTAAACATAAAGTGAAGGAGAAGATAAATAGCAAGGAAGTCTGTGGTTTGTCCCAGGAAATCCAGTATAATAGCCTTCTGATTGTGGCAGACCACCCTGAATATTTTCTGAAAACAATTGGTTCATTATATTGCCAAATAAATTGTAATTGAACTTACCAACTTCTCACCAAATGAAAATCTAAATGAAGGGGAAGGGACAGAAGAACATAAATTTCTTATGTGAGATCTAGGACATATCTTATTCTATTTGTGTTCTGCAATATTTATTCCTGTTAAATTCATTTGATAAACACAACAGGTTTGACACAATGAAGGTTTTCTTTATAGACTTGCCCTCTCTGTGAATCTTTCTTGGATAACCATAAATTAACACAAAGACAGAAATACTCAACATTGTCTTTAAGATATCAAAGGCAAAATATTGACTAATTTCAGCGGTATGCCAGCACAGAATTCAAAGTCTACTTAGAAGGGAAAACTTCTTCTCTAATATCATTTTTAGGAATGTGTACTATGTGCTTTGAAATTTTGTTCTTTGTTTAAATTTTTAAAAAAATAAATTTTAAGCATCATGTTTACAGATCTTTAAATAAATCAGCCTTTCAAGGCATGACTATAACAAAAACATAAATGTACTTTATAATCATAAAAAATGGACTTAAGCATTGACAATGTACAAAAGGTTCAAATCATGTATATTTGTTAATTTCCTTTTATTGACTTTTTAAAATATAAAATAGAAATTGTTATTACATAAAAGAAGAGCAAGAACATAATCACTTGTAGTGGCAAAATACTATAAATGATTCTTCCAACATTGCCTTTTCCTTTAAATTGAGGGGAGAAGAAAATAGTTTAAAAAAATAGCTGATATTGCTACAATACATACAACCCCCAGAGCTTTCCCTTTTAAATCAGCATTCTGCTGTTAAATAATAAAAGAAAAGTCCCATTATTTTCTGGCTTCACTTTGCTAAAGTGATTGATGTAGAATTTTACTGCCATCCAATGGCAGCCGCCTAATATAGCTCAAGTAAATGTCTAAAGCTTTTGGGTTAAATTGCAGTCTAGGGAATTTAACTTATGTAGTACACTCAAAACTTATATCAATATATCTGTTTGTTACACAGTGAGAAAGAAATATGACTACAGTTTCAATTTATTGTGCGTTCTCCAAATTCAATTTAACAGTGAATTACTAATATTGCTGAACATAATTACCTAAATGAATAAATCAACCGAGGCTACTCACTAGAGAGAATATTAGAACATAATATTAATTTTCACATGCACCTCATCATATTAGTTTAAAAGGTTTCTTTTTACAACTAACAATCTTTTCCTATCAGGCAAAATGGCCTTTATTAAAAGACTGTTCTCGGCTTTACTTCTGTTATTTGGAAATCATTTGAATCTTTTTAGCTGCTACTGTATATCATATAATTTCTGATTAACATTAAATTGCATACTGTTTTAATTATAATCTCCATTCCTAAATGATTATTTAGATCATTTCTCAAAAAGGCAAAATAAAAATTATGTATGATTGATATGAATAAGTTTGTGCTTTAAATATTCAAGCTTAGTTATTTAAAATTCCCAATTTGAGGTAGAAGAGTTGATGGTTAATAAACCAATTTTATTTTTCATAAATATTTACTAAAATATAATATGTTTAATTATATTTAATTAATTAAAATATAAATTGCTGACACAAAGTGATATTATTTTAATAAAACTACAAATATATGAATGACAATGGTAAAATATAAAAGAAAGTTTATTTTAGTAATTAATTATTTTAAATGAAAGGCAAATTCAGATCAATATCTGTCTCATAACTTGGAAAGTATCAATGAGTGTGTGTATAAAAATAGCCTCAGGCTTTAAATATGTTTTAGTACTCTTGAACATCTGAGACCAGTGATTCAATAGAATTGAATTGCAACAACACATTTATTTTAACTGATTTTTCATTCTAATTAATTTCAAATTTTCTTTTAGCCATAACTTCCCAATGTTATCATTTGTCTAAAAGATTTCCAAATTAAGTCCAAAATATTTTTTAGAAAACTCCAGGCAAACTTCATACTGAGAGAGATTTTGTAAAGAGCTTAAAACAATTCTGAGTTTGGAATGGAAACAGACAAAGTGATGAGCATTTTCTGATATCAGATGGAATTCGAAGACTTGTTATTTACAGAATAAAGAAAGAGGCTTTCAGTGCCTTGTGTGCTCTGGGAACCACAGTATTAGAATATCTGATTTATAGGAGTGCTTCAAAATCACAAATTTGAAGAAAACAGTGACTTTGACAGATATCAATGATAAAATTAGACATTTAATCCTACAAATATCAGGCTACTAAATACTGAAAAGAATTGTTCTTTTTATCTTGTGGCTTTTTCAAATTTCTCATGTCTCTATAGTGGATCTGATTTTTTGTTTTACACATTTCATAATTGTACCACCATTTAAATCCTCCTTTCCAACCTGATATTTTTGGTGCAACTTGCTGAAAATCTCAGTTTTAATAATGTCTGTAAAGGAAATGTAACATTCACTCTGCCTTATTTACCTATGTTATTTATGAGATTAGAAACTCAAAGATAATACTGTCAATAGAAAAATCAGTTGCTTAGTGTATTCAGAAATTTTTAAGACTT
This sequence comes from Eidolon dupreanum, assembly GCA_028627145.1. Lineage (NCBI taxonomy): Eukaryota > Metazoa > Chordata > Mammalia > Chiroptera > Pteropodidae > Eidolon > Eidolon dupreanum. Next base: position 66,872,675 of record CM053507.1, read on the forward strand.
TTGAAAAAAATGTAAACTAATTCTCATCAAAACTTTCATTCTACCTGTATTATATTTTATTTACCGTATAAACATACAGTATCAATATAACTTATATAATACATAAATACATATAAATATATTTCTGTGCTATAAAATATTACTTTTAGAAAGTTTTATTAATAAAAATTAGAAATCAGTTTCCATTTGTAAATGATGTTTTAAAGGCACCAATTCATTTAATTGATATTACTCTACAAATTCTTTCTTTATGTGAAGGATATTTCACTTTGCCACCAATCACCCTGTGTAACATGTAAGAGTTAGCATTTTCTCCATCTGCATGTGTATTAAAGCAATTAAACCTAAGTATAAACAGTATCTGCAGTTTTACTACTTAAAACTTATTCGTAAGAATATTTCCACTGATATGATTTCTATATCTACATCTATCATTTTCTCACTCAATGCAACAAACAGGATAAGTTAACTTCTTTATGTAAAATATGGAGTTTTGAAATGTTCCAATTACTTGAAATATCTTGTTCTATCATGATTTTAATTTCCTTTTTATTAGCAAGAATACAAAGGACAGTTTAAATATTATTTACAATGTGTTCATTGACTATTAACTTGGAGAAATATTTGCTTTTATTCTAAGATATTAATGGATACAATAATCAACTTGTGTCTACAGCTTTTGTTTAATACGACAAGAGGACTGATATAAGAATTGGTATAGAAATTATTTAATGAGGTTGTGAACTTTTAACTACCAATGGTACACTACTGTGTTGTCTTAAATCTAACTTTAGAAAATATATATTTTAAAGTGAAATTAATAGTATGTCAATGTATGAACAGTTTCTTGTATAATAATTTTTATGCCCACCATTATCAAGTATATTTATGATGTCTTTTTCAGATGTAGAGAGTGAAGTAGAAAAAAAAATAATGTTACATACACCAAGAAACAGAAATGAGTTAACTTCTAATGTGTACATCTTTAAAAATTATTTGGAATAAAACCTGTTTCCATTAAAGCTATGATTAGTTATAATATTCTGTTTGCTCCCTTCCTTAAAAATAAGAATCTTACACTATGGGCAACACAATTTCTGTGCCATGACACAGAAGTTCCCACAGCTTTCCAATTTCATCAGAAATGGAAAATCCCATTATGTTTCTGCAAAACAGAATTGCTGAAGGCTTCTGCCAAGCATCTAATAAAATGATAGATATTTTGAACTAAGCATGCTAATATCAGACCTATCAAACCAAAAAATTTCAGAAGCACGGAACTTGTTCTTTCTTCCTCCAAAGGTAGCATCAAAATCTGATCAAGATAAAAGCAAAAACTTCTGATGCATATACACTACATGATTAAAACCCGAAGTCTCTATGGTTTGAAACTTAAAGACATTTTAATTATCTATTTAACATCTTGTTATTTCTGGAATTCTGACTGAGAATGTTTCTGACATAGTATTTCATGGAATGTCCTTTTCTCATACTGAGCTGCTTTTATACTCCAGATGTAAACACAAAAGCTTGCCTTTCATCTTTAAACTCCATCACATAAAAGGAAAGGTAAAAACCCAAAAGACTATTTTTTCACTGTTTCCTACATATAAAAATAATAAGTTTCTCTCAAATATAGCAAGCTATTTTTTATTTCATATACTTCTTGAGCATATGCTTAAAAATTTTTATTATTATGATTTAATTTTACTTCTTTGAGAAAAAAATGATATGAACACACTGAGATGTTTGCTTCTGTCACAGGAAAGTCATTACTCAAAATTTTTACTATTTATTAATCTGACCAATGTAAACAATTTAATTAAAATTAATTAAATTTAAAAAAATTTTTTCCTAAAATTCCAAAGTAGTATTTGCTAAATAAAATTTTACTTAAAACAAAGTTTGCTTCAGCTAAGTTTAATTCTAGCTAAACTAAGAACTAAGAAAACATCAGGGAAAAATTTTTAAAGACCATGTATTAGCGGAATTAGTATCACATTTTCAGATACTCAAAAATGTTTATTGATTTTTACAAGGGTGAAAGAAAAAGAAAACAAATATAAACCTTATCATATTGCTATAGTATATGATTTTTTTCATATTTTTTGTCATTTCTTTATATTCTTTCCAGAAGACAGTTGTATATCTATCTTCATATACTCCTGAAGATTTAATTGTATGGTTCTGTAATTGCACATTCATTTTACCCTTGAAAAGATGAGTAGCATACCATAATATATTTTATATTGGTATATATATCCCAGAAAACATATGGTCATGAACCTATAACTTTTTGTATTTCATTAACAATAAGTAAAAATAAGCAATATTTGTTTCTAAAATGTGCCTAATTTATAATAGAATTTGTACAAGAAAATACACTTTTGTTTAGATTTATCAACCTGGTGGTTACTCATAAGATCCAGATTTCATCTTAGAAAGGGTATTTGCTAACTAGGATTGAAAGCATTATGGTGGTGGCATGCTCCCAGATTACCACTTAAGATCCATTGCTGGCTGATCAACAGAGCAGCTTTCATCGCAGTTTTACAAAGCCAGACTCCTGCTATTCTGGCTACAAAGTTTGTTTTCTTTTGTTTGTTGGGAGGTGATGCTTGATTTTCTGCTTACCTTTAAACTGTAAGTTTAATTTTGGTCTAAGGAAATAAGAGTATTTCTCGAAACTGAAGTGTTTTACTTAGTTTCACGAAAGTAGGCAATAAGATAAAATCCTTGCCATTTTCTTGTTCATGTTCCATCAAACAAATACTAGATTGAAATTCCTTTTTAATTTCAGAATGGCCTCTGAACCAAAGCAAGAAGATACCCAAGTTCTCGAGGCCTGAAAACAGAGAAATGGCTTCCACAGAGGCTCTGGGGTGTCCTTTAAATCAACTCTATGCTCCTTTGCCTAATAGTCAAGACTTTTTTTTGCAGTTAGTTGGAGTTCCATTCTCTTTTTAGAACACAGCTCATGTTCTACTTCCTCTATGGTCTTCTTATGGTCTTCTTCATCTTTTCCTTATATAACTTACTTCTTCTGCATGAATAAAATCATGTGAAGTATGAAATACCTAGTAGGTTGTGAAATAAAATACTTAGTTACAGAGTAATGTAGAAAATAATGGAAGAGAGAATAAAAAATTATGTATCTCATTACTAAGAGATTTGAATAACAGCTAAAGGAGAGTTTAGACTTCAAAGAACCATTAAAAGTATGCTTTGATATGATGCCTGTATTTTACGCTTGGTGTCACTTGTTTTTCTAAATGGATTATATATTTGGTGTTAGAGTTGATAATTTTTATATATTTTGCATCCATGTATTGATCTCCACATTCTAAATGTGCAATATTTTCAACAAACTAATCTTGAACAGAATCATGAGTGAATAAAACTGTGATATTTAATAAAATAGCAATATTCAGTTTAACACATCATTCTCACAAATCTTAATTGTTAATATTAAAATATTAATAATTTTATTTATTCAAATAATTAATTGTAAACATAATCTCCTTTATCTCAGATACAAGGATAAAATTATTAAGTTAGCATATATTCTTTGTTACTAAATACGTTATAGAGTGTATAAACAGATTCTGTCCAAGTTTGTCTTGTGAGCAACTCAGTAACATGCATTTCTTATACAGTTCATTGTGTATAAAGTTTCAAAGAGGGAACTCATTAATATTATGAATTATAAACATTTGCTGATGAATTTTTTAAAAATTAGAGCAGAATTTCCCTGGTGTAATTCCATCCTGTGTGGCTGTTCTGCCGAACAGTAGTCATTTACCTCTGTCTGCTTTCTCTCCCACCTAAGTGCATACCACCACCACATTGTTTAAGCAGAGGCAATGAATTATGAAGGCAGTCCAAATAACAAAAAAGGAAAACTTGCTGCTGATGAAGGTGACAATGAAGATGATGACAATGATGATTTTGATGATGAGGAAGCTGAAGGAAAGCTCCAGTAAAGAAATCTGTACACGATACTCCAGCTGAAAATGCACAAAATCAAACCAAAATGGAAAAGACTCAAAACAAAGATCAAAAGGACAAGAATCCTTCAAAAAATGAGGAAAAAAATCCTAAAACACCAAAAGGTTCTGTAGAAGCCATTAAAGCAAATGTGCGAGCAAATATAGAAAAAAGTGGTTTTTCTTCCCAAAGTAGAAGCTATTCGTCGATTATGTGAAGACTTGCTTCTGGATGACTAACCAAGAGGTGATTCAAGATCTCCGGCAGTGGAGGAAGTCTCTTTAAGAAAATAGTTTAAATAGTTTGTTAAAATATTCTGTCTTATTTCATTTTTGTAACAGTTGATATCTGGCTGTCCTTTTTATAATGCAGAGTAAGAACTTTCCCTACTGTGTCTGATAAATGTTGTCCAGGTTCCATGCCAAGAATGTGTTGTCCAAAATGCCTATTTAGTTTTTAAAGATCGAACTCCACCCTTTGCTTGGTTTTAAGTATGTGTGGAATGTTATGATAGGACATAGTAGTAGTGGTGGTCAAACAGATGGAATTGGTGGGGAGACAAAAATATACATGTGAAATAAACTCAGCATTTTAATAAAGTAAAAAAAAAATAGAACACTAAGGAATACATTAAAATTAAAAAGCAAAACAAGTATTACCTATCCTTCATTAGCCAGAGACAACATTGATGAGGTAGTAGCAGAGTTCTCACCAGATGACAAGGTGCTCGAATGCTCATTGGGATTGATTATGTGAAACAGTGGCCAACTAAACTTTTAGACAACATACTAAGCATTTTATATACATAGAAGATAGAAGATGACCCCCTAGAGATTATTTGATATCTCAATTTAGTTACCTCCCTCCCTACAATGTTGTGAAGCAGGCCAGATTCTCCCGGGTTGCTGGGGAGATAGTCTTTATGTACAGACCAGTTCATTTTTTAGAATTGTCAGTTTCCATGGTCACTCATGTGATCCAGTCATTGTGTCTTATCTGAAGTGGCCAGTCTGAGTCATCTAAGTGTGTCTAGAATCTTCAGAATGTTTAAAATTGTCAGTATATCTGGGACAGACAAGATGTCCAGGCCAGTAGGTCTTTTCTATTGGGTGTGATCCATACAGTTCACTATAGAGTCAGTTCATTAAGACTGGAGGACATATATTGTACATTTTCTTTATACATAGTATTTGCTGGAGTAAATATACATTCAATGATATTCAGATATATAAAATTCTCAGAAATGTTTCTCTAAATTTTCAGCTGGGCATGGTTCTACATAATCATAGTATTCCTATAAGAATATCATACTCATTTAAATGTTGGGGAAACATGCATCACTGCTTCATATAGCAGAGAATTTAAGTACAGTGTCTATTCAATGTCTCATAGTTTTGCGAAGACCACCAGAACAATTGCAGTTTAGAAGTTTATGATAGAGAGTGCATATGTGAGTCTATCTATATAGATGGATAGATACCATGAAGTGGTCTACCATTATAACAACAGTAAAAACAGCAACACTTTATTAAACATGTACTAAAAATCAGATTTCAAAGACAGAATTAGACAAAGGTGTTTAGAAAAGAAATTAAGTTCATTTGCAGAAAAGGTTTTATTGGAATGCAAATTTTAGCAAGAGTTGTTGAAATTAAAAAAAAAATAGACGAGGCATTTATCAAAATTGTAATGATTGTTCATGGTAAAAAATAGATATCTTACATGATTATCCTATTAATAAAGGTTGTCACATATGTGCAACATCACATTGCAAGGGTCAGAATGAAATAATTTTTTTTAGGGGGTCATTAACTTATAAGGAAATTCAAGATTTGGTGTCATTTGGGGAATAGAGCTAGAGAGCATGATTCTGTTTTGTTGTTGTTGTCGTCATTGTTTGCTTGCTTATTTTTGTTCATCTCAATGTGTAAATTATTATTTTTCCCCAATATAGAATATGACATAAACCCTTATTCTTAAAATGAAGGACAAAATGTCAGATTTTTTGTTCATAAACATTATGCTAGTCACTTTATTTCACTTAATTCTAACAATAGGCCTATGATGTTCATAGGGTGCTATTTATTCATTGAATTTAAAACTACACTGGAAGTGAAGTTCAATTTCAATCAGTAGGTAATTTAGTGAGCCCCCTCAAGAAATATATAAAATGCCAGCACCAACTTGTATCATATATATTGTCAATATTATTTTCTGTTAGAGACTCATGATAAGATCACAAAGAAATTAGAGTATAGAATCAAACTTTTCACTCCCTAGACCATTACATACAGGCTATTACTGCTCCAGAGTCTTCTTTAATTTCACTTTAACAAGCCAAAAAGACATTAAGAAGATGAATATATCAATAGTTGTAATACATATTTGCATATGATTAACAATGCTAGAATAAAACTCTCAGAACTATACTTGATAGCATATATTCCTTTCCATGACTATTAATTGGTGATTGATAATATAACTTTGTGCATTAAATTATCTTATATACTGAAAAATTAGTTTAGGAAACATCTGAATGAAAATAGAAAACAATCTGCATTAAGTCAATTTTACATTTTTAAAAGATGCAATTTTTTTCACATATATTCAATAATGAATCGGCTAATAGTATTTTCAAGTAAGACCTCCTTCTGATCTTGTGCCAATGAATGGGTCAAATTTGTGTGTAATTGGGATCTATTTGTTCATCAATAATTAAAGTACTAACATTCTTAAAAAATAGTTTGTAGGGTAAATAAGGTCTAGTGAAACCAGAACTGCATTGATTATAATAAAGTTTTAAAAAAATTAACTTCAGTCTTGTTTCAGTTTGATTATCATATTTTTTCTTTCCATTCTCTGTGGTAAAGGATCATGAAGACAAGGTGGGAATTAGTCTGGATATTAATATCAAAGTGGTGACCACAGAAAGAAAGCAGGCTAAGTCAGGTTGCTTCTAAGTCTTGGGATTTCTGCTGCTTGGGATGTCTCAAATTCATCTCTTTTCTCCATCCTCAAAATCTCTATTAGGGTTCCAAAGTACCAAGTCTCACTTAAAATATGATAACAATCTCTTCCTAACTGTATTTGTCTCTAGGTTCTCTCCACCACTAACTCTTTTCCACATTAACATCAGAGTTTGTTTCTAAAAAAAAGTAAAATTGAATTTTATTTCTCTCTCTAAAATATACATATTGATGAATGATAAGTGTGCCTAATTTCAAAGTACTTATAATACAAGCATTCCCACTTTCAACTTTCACCACCAGTATGCACCCCTCCACTCCCTGCTCCACAGCCCTATGCCCCACCCTGGCTTGGTCCACACATGTTCTAATGTATTTTCTATTCTTAACCACTTTTTTCTTCTCTTCTTCAGTGGGTTCCATTACTCTGAATACTCTCTTTATTCTACATAGAATGTGACTAAACTTCTATCTTCCACATCATTAAATTTTCATGTATTTAAAATGTAGAAACAATCCCTTGTTCTTGAAAATTTCTTAACTCTAGTTAAAATTAATCGTTTACTTCCTTCTTTTCTCTCATTCTCTCTATTTCCCTCTCTCCTCCTTCTCAGTTGGATGGGTAGATGGACGTTCTTCCCTCTTCTTATAATACTTAAACAAATCATGTTATTTGCTAGTGAAAGAATGAAGCAATATGTTGTCTAGGTTATTTGCCTGTCTGAAGAGTTTAAGGACTGCTCAACCAAAATAATAAACACTGGTATGTATTTCAAAGGCAGAGTGATAAAGCATCAGTGACACAGAGAGCTGTTTTTCTTGTCACTTCTGTTTCTTTCAAGAAACACATTTTTCAATCAAAGACAGAATTTACTTCCATGTCTACAGAGGGAATAGTTCAACCACAATATAAGAGTTGGCTAAACTGATTTGAAATGCAGGGCCCAAATTATATACAAATGTTGCATTTGTAAATTAGTATAGCTAAAGTGTTAAGCATCCTAATTGTGAGGATTGTGCCTTTTTTATAAACTGAGGCAACACAAATAAAACCCTTCTGTTTTCACTGTGGCTGCCAATGCAGGTAAATCACTTCTGCTTTTATTGTGGTTATCACCACAGTTATTGTTAATACTATTTTGGGTTCCTCTGTGCAGGCTTAGTCTAAAGCTTTCTGCATCAAATGTTTTGCTTGGCAAAACTAATTAATTTGAGTTAAAAAAAGGTATCATCAGTTAGGCTATTGCTATAATAATGCTGCATAATCACCCACACCAGAATACAGTAGAATTTTATAGAAAGCATGTATTTCTTGTCCTTGCATCCACAGATTAGCTATGGTTTTACTCATCTAAACTGAGTTTGGTTTCATCTCAGTCTATTCCAATGTGTCCTCTTTAAACCAACAGCTAACCAAGTTATTTTCTCCTCGTGAGGAAGGATAGAAAGAGAGAAGGGCAAGTGTAATTGCCAAGCACTTTCAAGCCCTGTGTTATGTCCCATGTGTTAATATCTCTTTGGACCCTGCTCAGAGTCAAGGAGCTAAGTATAATTCTGCATGGAAAGAGAATATTTGCTAAACAATAAAACTATCACTAATTTTTTTCTTACTCTAGTCAGTCTTTCTTTTGTGAAAACTCAATTACAAGTGACTTGCACACATTTCCTCTCCTCCAGAAATCCAGACCCTGAGAGCTTTCCTTTGTTTCTGATTTTAGAGGTGTTCAGTTGCCAGATCTTCTCACCTCCAGTGACTCTCACCCTCTCCTAACTTATTTTATGGTCAAAGTGAATCATATCTTGCACGTAAAGATTTATTGGTTTTGTATACTGCAAATATGAAATTATAAAGATTGCTATATATATTGCTAGTATCTGTGACTTTTTTTAGTAAATGTAGTAAAATTTCAAACAACTGATTTGCAAATAATTTTGTAACACAACCTGTTTTACATGAGAAATATTTATATTATTTATTGTATATTAACTATAATTTACTAACTAAATATTCTCCTTGGCTATGTGCTATCTAATATTATAATTCAAATGAATTGAGGAGAATTGGAGAAGTTAATCAACATAAATAGTAAAAATTTCTGATTGAATCCAAGGCAATTTGATCTGTTAAAGATTTTTTTTCTTATTGTGACAATTATAATTTATTACTTATGGAGAATTTCATCTCTTAATAACCAAAAACAATTGTCAAAAGATCAATATATATTATACTAATTTTACATAACAAACTTTGACATTGTCTTCTGATTCTAAAATTCTTTCCTAATCTGTTTTGTGTCTTTTTAGGACTCCTTTTAATAATAGCCCAGAAAATTAAATCAAATTTATATATTTAATAATGTTGTTGTTATAGTCTCATTTCTATAAGTAGGCTTAGTGTTCTTTAAATGATGATACATAGTATATTGAGAAGAAAATATTCTTGAGCCTTAGTAATTCTGTTTAGATGTTTTGTATAGTTCATTGTAGCTAAAGAGTAAGGAATTAATCAATACATCATAGATTTAGAGAATTAAATAACCCAAATGAGGGGAATATATTTCCCAGATCCAAGATCAAGTAAGTTACCTTGGAAAATTATTAACAAAGCCCTCATTCAGAAGGATTTTAGATACTATAAACTATGCTTAGCAGGATTAGCAGCATAATGTGGTAAAAGGACACACAATAATATTTGTGATTAATGTTTTGTTCTGGCTGCAGGTAGGCTCTTGTTTCTTGTAGTGAGATTTGTGCCCTATTCCAATGTAAATTGCAATAAGGAACTGAGGTTTTGGAGGAAAATCTTACAAGCAGAACCAGAATACAGGGAAGAATCCTGGATTTGCATGTAATGTTCTATGATCTTTCACAAGGTAACTATAAAATGATAAGACTACACAATATATCTTCCACTTTAATTTTGATGTTTCAACTAAAAACATTACCTTAAACTTAGCTGTTCTTACTCTAAATAGTTAAATCCACTGGTATTAAAGATCTAAATTTTAATTTAAAGATTCTTAAATGTTAAAAGAAATATAAAGTTACTCTAAGTTAAAAAAAAATTAATGAACATAGATATAACTATAAACACTTCCAAAATTTTTTTAATATTGAGATAAATAAAACTATTTTAAGATTTCATTTTGATTTGTACCTCAATGATTTCCCAATTAAGAACCCGTAGAAGTAAATGAATCAGTGAAATGTTCCAAAAGAGAGATTTACTTCTGCTTTAAAAAGTGTATTCTTCAACATTTTTCAATGGAAATAGTGAATCTTTGAAAGAAAAGAAATTTTTTTAATTCCTAAATACCTGATTAGTATTATTACTTTTCATATAATCTATTTTTTATTCATCATGAATTATTCATGCATCTACCTTAATTTTAATTACCAAGCCAACAAAGTTAAAAATCACACTGTACCTAAAAATATAAACACTATCACACTGAAGTTGAGAATGCATTATTCTTTATACATAATTGCTGTCATGCTGAGGTTGGGTTGCCACCTTTTCCTGTGAAACCACAAAGAGGTTCTGTATGTATGCCTCCAACATATGCATGTTAGTGTTTCTTTTATCCTTGATAAAAACAGACCCTTTTATCAATTTTCTTTTTTCTATTACTCTTCATCCCGAATGTTCTATTAGTTTTACTTTATAGAGCCATTCAGCAGTTATTGTCACTAAATAGAAGACTTCTCACCAAATAATTGACTCAGTAATTTATAGGAAGGACAGAAACTATATCTTCAAGAATACAAAATTAGAGATCTTTCTAGGAGTCATATTAGTTCTAAAGCTCTGGCATAGTTTGCTAGGAATGTAGTCAATCCAGAGGCTGTGGGAGGAGGGTACTGTCTCCTTAGCATTGCCTCTAGCAAGGATAAAGGTGGCTCAAGATGGATATTAGTTTCATTTATTCCATTTATAGACCCATGGATCAGTGATGCAACTCTTTTAATTGGTTTAGATTACTTTTCCATGAAACAGGAAAAATGTGACCACACTGCTGTCCTAACAGGTATTTAACTCTCCCAATCACATCCAAGTCAATACAATTGAAATAGTGGTTTCTGTTTTTCGATAATAGAAAATGTATTGTAAATTATAAATTCTAATTCAAATGTAAGTATAGTATTAACCTTAAGCAAATGACCTCTTTATTGATAATGTTTAAAATATATCTATATAAACTGATCGTTGTACTTCAGAACTCGAAGTACAGGATTCTTTAATTTAGAATAATCACTTCAGCATTGTTCATAATTAGAATGTTTGGAAAATTTTACATCAAGTTCATATCAGTGGAAAATTCATACAAAGAATCAGGATGACAGTTAAAATGAATGAACTATATTAGTAAGTCAGAAAAGCAAATTTCAGGAAAATATTTTTCATATGGCATTATTTTTTTAAATACATATATTAACTCATTTAATCTTCATAACAACCATGTGGAGTAGATATTATTACCATAACACTGATTTACAAATGTGATAAACTAATAAGTTTAGAAGAAACTGCCCTAAGAACGGAGATTTCAACTCAGGCAATCTGGTACCAAGGTACATTTTTCTCAATTGAGCCACTCCAGAGATGAGCTGAAGCTCACTAAAGTAAGGCTCTGAGAGTTGAATTTTAAACATTCAAATATTTTGCTAGCCTATTATTTTTTGAGATATTATTGACATATAACATCATATTCATTTCAGTTGTACACCATAATGATTCAGTATTTGTAATATTGAGAAATGATCACCACAATAAATCTGGTAACATACTTTATCATATGGGTATCTAATATGTCTTTCTGGTCATTGTTTGCTTATTCCATTTTTTAAAAAAATATTATATTATTAGTTTCAAGTATACAGTACAATGGCAAGCCTATTTTTAAACCATAGGTAGCTTGTAATGGGCTACAGGTTACAGGAAGAAACTTTGCAAAGCCTACAAATAGAGTTTTTCCCATCCTAGAGAGCTGGTTTACCAACATGCCACTGGGCTTACCAAATGTGATAAGTTTCTTAACAACATTATTAACCTTATGGAAACTAAGGAATTTGTGGGTCTTATACAGACTGTCACCCTCATGCTTTCTCACTGTTATGCAAGTAGTTGAGTACAGTTATAAAAAAAAATAATTTTCTTCAGGTTACTGGAGAAGGAAATACATTTTTCTCAACTTTTCTAAGTTTCTCCTTGCCAACCAGTGACTTCATGAAGAAATAGGAGAGTTTTGCTGGTTTCAAAATGATCTATCAATTTGTCTTAAATGTTTCCCTTTGGTTTTAGCTTAGGTCTTAGTCTATGAGCATATTCAACATATTGCCTGTCTGTTCTTTCCTCATTTATATCCCTAAAGTCATTCTTTTAAATTAGGCCCTGTGGAGCCAGAATAAGGTATTTTGCTGCTCAGTTAAAGTTAATCAAAGCCACAAGTGCTCTTATACAAGATCTAGGGAACAGATGGACCAGTAAAACAGAGATATGATGACCAGCCATAAAAGAGCTTCTCCCAGGGTATCTTAACAACAGCCGAAGCATCAGAGGCATTTCCTTTAGAGCCATCTGGCTTTAATTTTTTTTTTAGTTATTTTTTTTTCTGTCAACAGAGCCACAAAGTCAAGGAAGCAATAATTCTTCTCTAGTTACTATAACTGTTGATGCAAAACCACCAATTTTTTAAAAGTCACTCACAGTGTACAAGGATTCATCTCACAGAAGATGTTCCATGGGTTTAAAGACTATTATTTAAGGGAAGAGTGATGCAAAGTGACACTGTGGTTTATAGTCAGTGTACATGTTCTTCAGTTCTTATAATTATAGGTTGAAGTGATGTTCATTTGTTTAATTCCAACTGTTATCACAGGACCAGTTATTTTCTTCTACTACCACTAAAAAAATACTTTTAGAAAGTCATGATGCTTTTTGCAAAGCACTCCTTTCCTCATCCTCACCCTGAGGCTTATTGTGACAATAACTAAGTTTAATGATACTTAGGTAATGAAGATAATTCTATTTACTAAAGCTTTATAAAGTTCTGACTGGAGCCATAACTGCAGTTAAGATATAGTCTTGCATATGTTGCTGAAGGAGGGAAAGTGGATGACAAGCTCCAATTGGCAAACCATTTAGAAGATGAGGAAGTCAATTAGCAAAGTGGAAAGGGAAGGTGAATGAAAATAAATGGTAGTGTCTCCAAGTTTTTGTTGAATAACTGGGCTCAAATTAAAGTCATAAAGTCATTTTTTAAAAAATTAGGCACTGTGATTACATGTGATTATAGAGACAGAGGATTCATGGTCCAAGATCAACTTGATGATAAAGAAAAACAAAAGGAAATTCTAGCCATCTTAGCTTTTTCTTAAGGTATAAAAGTTTCAGAAAATAGACTGAATTCTAGAAATAGTAAATTAAGAGGCTAACAGTGAACTTGGTCAGTAAAACTAGATGTCACTGAAGAAATAAAGCCATCAACAGAAAAATGAACCATATTTCAGAAACTACAAGGACATGGTCAGTTATACAAGTTGGGTCTTGTTGGGTTAGATGAAATCAGAAATTATGAACAATGAATGGATAACATAGGTTATCCACTTCTATTTTGTACTTCTTTCAGGGCACATGTGTTAGTTTCTGGTTTAATGGCGTAATACAGGAACAGAGTTGATGCTTATGGCAAGCTTTCATATTAGATTTTTGCAGCTGTTTGCCTCTTTCTTGAGGTTTAAAATAGCAACTCAATTGCACCATGCCTTATGCTTATTCTGACACAAAGTATTGGCTTTATAATCTTGGTCGGACCAGGTGTCAGGTGGTCAAGAGGAAGCAGTGAAGGATTTAATCTGGTTTAGTTTTTCTTTGAGTTAAAACTTAAGGCATTGAAATGAGTTTATCTATAGCACCCTAATTGAGTGGGAGTAGTTCTGAAGAAACAGATATGAATTAATGTTTAAAATCACTATTTTTTAAATTAATAAACTTTACTTTTGAAGTTGTTTTTGATTCATAGCAAAACTGAGAGGGAAGTACAGAGAGTGCCTATAGTCCTTGTCACCACGCCCCCCCCCCCGCCACACACACACACATACCCTCCCCACTGTCAACGTCTGCACCACAATGGTACATTTGTCACAACCAATGAACCCACACTGACAAGTCATTATCACCCAAAGTCCATAGTTTATATTAGAGTTCACTCTTGGTATTGTATATACTTCAGGTTTTGAAAAATTTTGTAATGACACGTACCCACCACTATATAGTATCATGTAGAATAGTTTCACTGCCCTAGAAATTTGTTGTGTTTTGTCTTCGCATCTGTTCTTCCTCTTAACTCCTGGCAATTACTGATGCTTTTACTGTCTCCATAGAATTGCCTTTTTCAAAATGTCATATGGCTAGAACTATGTGGTATGAAACATTTGCATATTGATTTCTTTCACAAATATTTTGCATCAAGTTTCCTCTATGTCTATTTATGGCCTGAGAGATCACTTCTTTTCAGTGAAAACTATTTTTATTATCTGGATGCATCATAGTTTATTCATTCTCTTACTGAAAGATGTCTTGGTTGCTTCCAAGTTTTGGAAATCATGAATAAAGCTATAATAAACATGTGTGCAGGTTTTTGTGTAGACATAAGTTTTCAATTCATTTGAGTAAATACCAAAGAGCACATTCCTCACATCATTACTATCATTCATTTTATTTGAACATTAAAATAGATATAAAAATATTGTTGCTATTGTTCTTTAATAAACTGTTATCTGTTAGATCAATTAAAAACAAGAAAAATAAGTTTTTATTTTACTTTCATCTATTTCTTTTCTGATTATCTTCTTTTCTTTATGTAGATCCAAATTTCTGACCTATATCATTTCCCCCCCTCCAAAGAACTTCTTTTAATATTTCTTGCAAGGCAGATTTACTGGCAAAAAAGTTCTCTCAATATTTGTTTGTCTGAGAAAGTTTTTATTTTTCCTTCGCTATTGAAGGATAACTTTGCAGGGTACAGAATTCTTGGTTGGTGCTTTTTTTTTCTTTTAACACTTTAAATATTTCACTTTACTTTCTTCTTGTTTACATTGTTTCTGAAGAGGAGTCAGATATAATGCTTATCTTTGCTCTTTCTATAGATAAGGTGTTATGTTCTCTGGCTTCAGTCAGGATATTTTCTTTATCTTTGATTTTCTGAAGTCTGAATATGATTTTTCCTTGGTGCAGTGTTTTTTGGGGTTTTTCTTGGTTTGTTTTGTTTATGTCATTTATCCTGTTTGGTGTTCTCTGAACTTCCTAGGTCTGTGGAATGGTGTCTGACATTACTTTTGGGAAATTCTCAGTCATTATTGCTTCAAAAATTGCTTCCGTGTCTTTCTCTTTCTTCTCTTTCCAGTATTCCCATTATGTGTGTGGCATCTTTTGCAATTATCTCACAGTTCTTGGATATTCTGTTTTGTTTTGTTTTGTTTTCAATCTTTTTTTCTTTGCTTTTTAGTTTTGGAAGTTTCTGTCATCATACCCTCAATTTCAGAGATCCTTTCCTCTGATGAATACAGTCTATTACTGAGCGCATCAAAGGCATTCTTCATTTATGTTATAGTGTTAATTTCTAGCATGTCATTTTGGTTCTTTCTTAGAATTTTCATCTCTATTACAATATCCATCTGTTCTTGCGTGTTATCTACTTTTTCTATTAAAGACCTCATCATATTAATCACATATATATTTTTTTTAAATTTCTGGTCTAATAATTTTAACATTCCTAACATATTTACTCTATTTCTGATGCTTGTTCAGTCTCTTCAAAATGTTTTTTGCTTTTTACTATGCATTTTAATTTTTTGTTTAAAAGCGGACATGATGTAATAAATAAAAAGAAATCTAATATATAGGTTTTTAGTAATGGAATGATAAAGTGTTGGGGGGGCACATTTTGTAGTCATATAATTATGTCTCCTTCTTTTGGAGATTCTGTGCTCCTGAACTGAAATTTCACTGGTACATCTCATCCCCAGGTGAATCAGGAGCTCTAGAGAAAACTGGAGTTTGGTATTTCTTTTCCCTTAAGTGGAATGCTAGGGCTGGCTGAAGTTGGGTATTTTCTTTCCCTCAGGTAGATTAAGCTCTGATAAAATCCCAGCAGCAGATTAGGCTCTAGTAAAAAATACTTTATCTTGAGGGCAGTTCTTGTTAAGAACAGAATGCTCTGGTATATTTAAATGTTTTCCTTTTCCTCTCTTTCTGATGAAAGCGCAAGATAACTTTTTTATATTAACACCGAGAATCTGGTTGAGATTCTGTTGGTGAAATTCACAAAAGTGGGAGAATCTCCTTATATCTGCATCCCTCTGGGGTTTTTAATGCTCAGAATTATTTGTACTGAGCCTTCAGTAATTTGTCCATTACAGTTTGGGTGTTCTCATCCAGGCACTGGTTTTTGTAAAGTTTCTGTTCATGGATTTCTGCTCTGGTAAATTTTGCTTCTCTCTATGTACCTGTCTACCTCTCTAAGTTTTAGGGCAAAAGTTTGCTCTGTGATATCATTTCTCTGATGGCTCTAAAAGTTGTTACTTTTTCAGTTTGTACATGTTTTTTATTTATTTTTAAGATAGAGTGGTGACTTCTAGACTCTTTATGTGCTGGACCAGAAACTGGAATTCAATCATTTTGTTTTGAAATCTTGAAGAATTTAGTTGAAACAAAGACAGTAAAATCTACCAAAAAAAATGAGTTTGAGATCAAGCAGAAATGTCACATTGAAAGTTTCAAGTTATTAAAGCTGATATTCTGTTACAAATTTTCTCTAAGAAAATGACAGGGATTGGGAATTTAGAAATATCAAGCAAGAAAGAGCTGCTTAATTAAATTATAAAGTTGTTGGTTTTTAGGAAAATTAAGAAATGCTTGGGAAAAGCAAGCCATACAATTGCTGATCTAAGACACGTGGAGAGAAGCAAATCCATAATACATACCAAAACTTGAGACTTGGAACTTCTCTGATAGTGTACACAAACATTCCCCTAACTTAAGGAAAAGATTGACTTGAAGTTTAGAGTATAGAAAAAAAAAGTGTTCTCTCCCAACTCATTCTCCAGGCCACTCCTCTACATCATCCTCCATAGCTAAGATCATGCCAAAAGAATGGACACATGCAAGATTAGTAATTATCAGAAAGCAATCAGCAAGGAAGCTCTGTAAGAATATTGGAGGAGAAAGCAACTAAGTAATATAGACACATGACTAATGAAAAATGTATAGTAGAATAATTATATCATGAAACATAAAAAGAGAGCAAATATTACACAATAAAATATAAAACATTAAAAAATGGCTTTTCTGAAACAAAATTCAAAGGTGAGTTGCAATGGCTCAAAAGAAAGGTAATAAAGAGAGAAGTGAAAAAAAATCTGAGGAAAGAAATGGAAATAGAAAATGGAAAAAAGAAAAAAGAAAATTATTGTAAAATTGAGAGTTATATTAAAGATATTAAAATGCAAACAGACACTAAGGGTGGATGAAAATATTTAGACAAAAAAGATGTTGAAAAAGAAAAAAATTAAAACAATTAGAAAATGAAACAAAAAGGATATTATCCATACATATGATTGTTACCCCTAGTTGAAAAAGAGAGCAAATAAAATAATATTTAAAGATGTAAAAAGAAATATTTTCTGAAAAAAGATTTGATTCTAAAAAAATGAAGAGAAAAAAGTTCAAGAACATAGTGAAGTAATGTTTATAAAATCCTTAGAAAAAGTATTTCATACTAGTTTGATAAAAGGTAATAGGTATTTTCAAATGTTAAATAATTCATTAATATGTTTTTGATAAGTATTCATTGTGAAACAAATAAGTAAACAAACTGTTAAGTTTGCAGAAGAAGGAACACATGAGGCCAAAGGGGTTAAACAAGATTTATTGTAGGAGAGTGACAGACTGGCTGAGCCAAAGATGGCATCAGCCCTGAATGTGAGGGAATCTGAATAAAATTTACAAAACCCTAGCTAGACTCACTAAAGAAAAAGGAGAAGGGACACAACAAAATCAGGGATGAAAAAGGAGAAATTACGACACACACCATAGAAATACAAATTATCATACAAGAATACTATGAAAAAGTATATAACACCAAATTTAATAAGCTAGAAGAAAATGACCAGTACTTAGAAAAATACAACCTTCCTAGAGTGAATAAAGAAGATCTGGAAAATCTAAATAAACCAATCAGCAGTATGGAAATTGAAGCAATGATCAAAAACCTACCAAAAAGTAAAAGTCAGGACCAGAAGACTTCACTAGTTCATTCTACCAAACATTCAAAGATTTCATACCTATCCTCCTCAACTCTTCCAAAAAATCAGAGAAGGCAATACTTCCCAACTCATTTTATGAGGCCAATATTACCCTGATGCCAAAACCTGGTAAAGATAACACAAAAAGAAAACTGCAGAATAATATCTCTCATGAACACAGATGCAAAAATCCTAAATAAGATACTAGCTAACCAAATAGAGCAACATATTAATAAGATTATACACCATGATCAAATAAGCTTTGCCCCAGAGGCACAGGGATGATTCAACATATGCAAATTTCTTAATGTGATACACAACATAAACAAATTAAAAAATAAGGATCATATGATCATATCAATAGATTCGTAAAAGCCTTCAACAAGAAACAGGATCCATTTATGATCAAAACACTTAACAAAATCAGTGTAGAAGGAAAGTACCTTAACATAATAAACAAACCTCAGCTAATATTATACTTCATGATGAAAAAGTAAAAACCCTTCCCTCTAAGATCAGGAATAAGATAAAGCTGTCCACGATAGCCCCTGTTATTTAGTATAACATTGGAGGTCATAGCGAATGCTATCAAGTAAGAGAAAGATATAAAAGGCATCCAAATGGGAAATGAAGAAGTTAAATTGTCGCTATTTGTGGATGACATGATTCTCTATATAGAAAACCCTAAAGACTCCACAAGAACACTACTAGAAACAATGAGCAAATACAGTAAAGTCTCAGATTACAAAATCAACTTTCAAAAATCCATAGTTCTCCAATATTCTAACAATGAAGTGTCAGAAAAAGAAGTAGAAAATAATTTCTTTTGCAATTGCACCAAAAAGAATAAAATACCGAGAAATAAATGAAACATGTGAAGGACCTATATAATGAAAACTATAAGACCCTATTAAGAGAAATCAATGAAGGTACAAAGAAATGAAAAGATATTCCATGTTCTTGTATTGGAAGAATCCACATAGTTAAAATGACCGTATTACCTAAAGCATTATACAGATTTAATGCAATCCCTATCAAAATTCCATCGGAATTTTATAAAGAAAAAGAGCAAAATATCATCAGATTTCTATGGAAGCACAAATGACTCTGAATCGCCAAAGCCATCCTGAGAAAAAAGAACAAGGCTGGTGACATCACTCTGCCAGACTTCAAATTATACTACAAAGCAATAATAATCAAAACGGCATGGTATTGGCAGAAAAACAGATACACAGACCAGTGAAACAGAATCAAGAGTCCAGAAATAAACCCATATTTATATGGGCAAATAATTTTTGATAAAAAGGACAAAAACATACAGTGGAGGAAGGAAAGCCTCTTCAATATATGGTGCTGGGAAACTGGAAAGCCACTTGCAAATAAATGAAACTATATTGTTGTCTATCACCACACACCAAAATTAAATCAAAATGGATTAAGGACCTGAATATAAGACCTAAAACAATAAAGTGCATTAAAGAAAATGTAGGGACTAAACTCATGGACCTTGGACTTAAAGAGGATTTTATGAATTTGACCTCAATTGCATGGGAAGTAAAAGCAAACGTAAATGAATGGGACTACATCAAACTAAAAAGCTTCTGTGCAGCATAAAAAACCATCAACAAGGTAAAGTGACAACCGACTGAATGGGAAAATATATTTGCAAGCAACACCTCCGATTCCGATAAGGGCCTGATATCCAAAATACACAAAGAACTCATATAACTTAATAATAGAAAAAAAATCCAGTCAAAAACTGGGCAGAGTACCTGAACAGACACTTCTCCCAAGATGACATACAAATGGGCAACAAACATGAAAACATGCTCATCATTTCTACCTATTAGGGAAATGCAAACCAAACCCCAATGAGATACCACCTCAAACCTGTTAGAATAGCTATAATCAATGGGACAAGTAATAATAAATGTTGAAGAGGATGCAGAGAAAAATGAACCCTCCTACACTGCTGGTGGGACTGCAAATTGGTACAGCCACTATGGAAAACAGTATGGAGGTTCCTCAAAAAACTATGAATTGATCTACCATATGATCCAGCAATCCCTCTATTGGGTATTTACCCCAAAGACTTGAAAACATATATCCAAAAAGATATTTGCACATCGATGTTCATAGAAGCATTATTCATGGTGGCCAGGACATGGAAGCAACCGAAGTATCCTAGGATAGATGATTGGCTAAAGAAGCTGTGGTACATATGTACAATGGAATATTACTCTGCCATAAAAAGAGATGAAATTTGTGACAACATAGATGTACCTTGAGATAATCATGCTAAGTGAAATAAGCCAGACAGAAAATGTGGAAAACCACATGATATCACTTATATGTGGGATATGAACCTAAAAGTAACAAACAAGCAGGACAAACAAGCAGAAACTCATGGTCATGGACAATAGACTAGTGGTTACCAGAGTGAAGAGGGGGAGGGGAGAAAATGGAGGTAGATTAGGTAAAAGGGGTCAAATATGTGGTGACAAAAAGAAATCTAACTATGGGAGGGAAACACACAATGCAATATATATATATAATTTGCCTTTCTGTTAAATTGTATACCTGAAACTCACTGGATTTTGTTAACCAATGTCACATAAAAATAAGTAAAAAATAAAACTTTTGAAAATAAAATTTTTCAAAATTTGAAACCATAATCATGTACCTTGAAACAAAGCAAAAAGTAACTTATTTAAATTTCTTATTTAAACATTAAAAATATCAAGCAGATTAATTATTGTGGGATATATTTACATATTTAAAGCCATTTGTTAGTCATCATAATCTCTGGTTATTTTCTGAAAATTTATTTTAATACAGTTTAATATTGATTTTTCAGCATTACATTCAGTCATTGCCAAAGTTGATTCATGTTATCATTAACAAGTGTTATCATCAGTGTTTAACTTTTTGACAGAATTTTAAAAAGCATTTATAATGTTGTCAAATGTTTGATTTTTAGCATAATAAACTTCCAATAGCTTTATTTAGTTCCAAGTATTGGATGCTCAATTGAACTGTTTTTGAATTTAATTTCTATATGAAACATCTATGCCTTTATTCAACTGTTTGTGAATCTCCTCTGCTGCTAATGGAGCTAATATATTAATAGCTAATGCTGCGTATTTTATAAGTGAAAAACTATTTGAGATAAAAATCAGCATAATTTATTTAAGAGAAAAGTAATTTGCTCTAAATGAAAAGCCATGTTTCTCAGAGTGATGTTCTTGTAAGCTTTGTGCAGTTTTACATTAAACCTGTGAAACTGACATCTTCAGGTAGTTTTCTTAATATAACTATTAACTTTTGAAGTAGTAACTAATATTTTTTTTCTTCATATTTGTGTCTTCTGGATTTCAGGAGATCGGAGTTTACTTTATGACCTCATAGTGGACACAAAAAGCCAACAGATAGATTATACACATTTTATGGTTGCCACAAACTTTCTTGAAAGGAAAATTCAGCATTTAGTATTTAACTCAACATGTGCTCATTGTTTTTAACTTATTGCTGAAACGTTATTTAAAAATAAAAAGAAACTGAAAAATATCAAGAAACTGAATAAATAGTTGTGTATGTGTGTGAGATGACAAAACCACAGTAGCAAGACCAATGAACTATTTTCTATGTGTTCAGCTTCTATTTACTGCATATTATTCACATATACTAACCTCTTATTTGCTTTGGTTTTCCAAATCCAACATACGGTGGTCTGCCAGTTTCATTTAAGTGGGCAACATGAAAAACTAATGTCCAATACTTCCACATGAGATTGGAGTTAGCTGTCCCATTTCACTACTAGCTCAGTGTACATTGTTCTATCATCAAGCATTCTGCACACTGTCCTTGAAAAGGAGGCATTAGCCATGTTTTCTTTTTTGAAATGGGTCAGAAAAATAAAGTCAGTTTTCAGATCTAACCCCCGATGAGGTTAGAACTCTGTTAACATGTCATATTTTCATAGAGCCATAACAAAAGCTTGAAATATTAGACAATATGGACATTTAACAAACCTATGCTAGTTTTTATAAGTGCAATTTATAATAAATTTTATTAAAAAAAGAAAAATCCAGGACAGATGTTAAGTCAATCAGGATGTGTGAACAAGGGTAGTAAAGTGGCATTCTTGGGAGTAAATGAGGTTGCTTAGTCTCCCCAAAACTGAAATTGTGCACACCCTGCAATCCAACTATTCCTTTTCTATATATTCATTAGAAACTCTTACACATGTTTGCCTTGAAGTGTTCAGGTAAACACATTATGGAATATGATGGAATACAGCAGACTGAGATCTACAGTATCAATATGAGTAGCTTTCAATAAGAATATTGAGTGGGAAAAAAGAAAATAATACGATTTGCATCAATATTAAAAACCCATAAATCATTAATAAGTATTATTTATAAACCTATATATTCTAATAAAATATAAAAACACAAAGGTAAGTTAAGTGTCAAGTTCATAATATTTATACTTCTGGACAGGGAGAAAAGGTAATGAACTCAAGGAGACGTATGTCCTTCAATTATAACAGAATGTAATGTCTATAGAACAAGACATACATTCATATTCTTATTTCTAGGTGAAGTTCAATAGATATTTATTACATTATTTTATATTTTATGTTTTTTAATTCTTACTCAAAAATAAAATATTTTCATAATGAACAATTTTCAGTTTAACTTAGGATCTTCTTGTTACATATTTACTTTACTTAAAAAGGAGTTTCAAAAAGGGAAATTAGAAAATATGGTACTTTATTAAAAAATCATTTATAAATATAAATAGGAAACAAATATATAACCAGCACACCACTGTTCTTGACACATTATCTATATACGATCATATAGTATGAGGAGAGAAAGAATATATGCAGAAATTGACTTATAAAAAAAGAAAATAATTCTCATGTTAAACTAAAATATCTTCTTAAAAGACAATAAATAACATTTCACAATTGACATTATTACAGTGAGAAATGTTTGAAACATGCTAATAAAATCAATAAGCTTTATGAAAACAATGAATGTCTTTTAAAGCAAAAAAAAAAAGAAAAAAGAAAAGAATAGATGGAATAGCAAACTTCATGTCAATTATCTAGATTTTAGTTTCACTAATAAGAGAACTAAGCTTAATCAATGAAATGATAATAGATGAATTACAATGAATGTCAAAATCATGCTTTATTGAATTAGCTTTGGAATCATATCCCAAGTTTCCTTCTACTCTGAGAAATCATTTTAATAAATATAGAAAAAAAAATTGTACAGATTAGTATGATTTCAATAAAACATGTTTCATCTTCAAAATCTGATAAAAACTTTCCAATCCATAAAACACTGTAAGAGAAAACTGTGAATCAGGCTAGACACACATTTCAAAGAGCTGATGAGATTGCAAATCACTCATACCTGACTCTCAAGTTACCATGATAATGCTTAGCACTTGCATAGTGTTTTTTAGCTTCAAAGAGCCTACAAACTTTAACTAATTAATCCTTACACTACCCAGTGAGATAGCGATAAGAAACCCCTTGAAGAGAAAATCTAACTACTAACTATATAATTCACACTTGCCTATATAAAATTCAGCATATATGCCATGTTGTTTTTTTCCTATCTGTTTCAATAAATCTTGAGAGAAATGATATCCATATGTGAATATATGATGCATAGCTGACTATTGTGAATAAAGTGATATACGTTGCACTCAATCTTCAACAAAGAAAGATATATGTACAACCAACACATGAAGAACATCTGGTACAATCTGCTGTATTTTCTTTTCATATTCATTTTACACCTTGTTCTCAGCTATTCCAGAGTGGATGTGCTAGATTTAGGTAGGTTAAAACTTTTTCACAGGGTTTATACAGTTATCTTGTTATTTTTTTATTTGTATTTATTCTTAAACAAAATGCTTTAAAAGTAAAAGTCTATAAATTATGCTGAGTAAAAGAGAATACCACCATATGGTAAAGCTTCACTCAAATGAAAGAATATTTAACTACTGTATTAAGAATTTTCTCTGCTAGGAGTCCCTTTTCTCTGCAGGTATCTGGCTACAGCAGTCTACCAAAACAAATCTATTCCTGTAGTAAAGGCCAACACTGGGTCACTCAGGAGAGAGCACTTTCTGTCTAAAAAGTGCACTACATCTTTTTTGCTTAAATAGGAGAAATCCTTGTCCAGTTTTCTGGTTTAACTAAAAATTTATTGAAAAAATAATTCTTTTTCATATCAAAAAAATTCTACTTATCTTCAAATTGCTTGACCCTTATCTAATCTCTATTAATATCTAAAATTATATATATACACACATACACAAAAGGAACAGTACAATTGGAAGACCATCCAATATGCACACGTGCTCTGTTTTTAAAATTCTTTAGTGTGCTATTTGCATTAAGGTTGTGGTTATCATTAAATAGATTATCTATTTTGCTAATGTCCATAGGACATCATTGAAGTAAATATATACAATGTAAACAGTATTACCATGTGCATACTCTTTCTTTGTAAATAAATTTATGTATTTAAAAAAGTCAGCTTTGTTGTGAAAGACAGATATTGGCTAAACTTAATTTTTTTAAAAAAATTCTTTTTATTTTCAAGTTCTAAGCATTTTTTAAATTTAGCTGATCTAAAATAGAATGTTAAACATTTAAATAGAATGAAAAAATGTAAGCTGAAAAAATTTTATTTCTTAGTATAAATAATACATCAGGTGGTTTCAGGTTTTTTTTTTAATTAGCACAATTAATTACATGGGATTAGTTAAAGAGCTAATATGCTGTATTGATATATTATTTGGGTGTCTAGAAACAATAATACTTAATTTATTAGTAAGAGAAAATAAATTAAGAGTTTTGGGGAATAAACTAAGGATATGGGAATGTAAATTGGTGCAGCCACCATGGAAAAGAGTATGGAGTTTTCTCAAAAAATTAAAAATAGAAAGAACTCTAACTATGGGCAGTGAACACACAATATAATGTATATATATGCCTTATTGTTGAATTATTTGCCTGAAATGTACTAGATTTTGTTAACCAATGTCACCATAATAAAAATAAAAATATAGAAATAAAAATAGAAATAAAACAAAAATAAAAATAGAGCTACTATATAATCCAGCAATCTAATTTTTATATATGAATCTAAAGGAAATAAAATCACTGTCTCGAAGAACTTAATGCTCTTTAAAGCATTATTCACAACCACGAGTCAGAAATAACCTAAGTGTCTATCAATGGTAATTTTCTGATAAAGAAATTGTGGTCACACAATAGAATAATATTCAACCATTAATAGAAAAAATTTTTGCCATTTATGACGACATAGATAGACCTTGAGGGTATTATGCTAAGTGAAATAAATTAGCCAGAGAAAGACAAATGCTGATTTTTCTCACTATCAGGATTCCTAGAAGTATTTTGGAAAATAAAACAGGTTAACTAATGCTCCTATAAAATTAAACTAATAATGCTCCTATAAAATTTCACTAATATGTGAAATCTATAAAAAGCTGAAATCACAGAAACAAAAAGTAGAATAATGGTTTTCAGAGGCTGAGAGTTGGGGGAAATGAGGAAATCAAAGGGCACAAACTTCCATTTTTAAGATAAATAAATTCTGAGTATCTAATGTATAGCATGGTGATTATAGTTAATGATACTGTATTATGTACTTGAAAGTTGCTGAGAGAATAGATCTTAAATGTTCTAATTCCTCCCTCTTAAAAAAATGGTAGTTATGTGAAGTGATAGGTTGTTAAGTAACCTTATTGTGGTAATCATTTTGCAATATGTGTGTGTAACAAATCATCACATTGTACACTTTAGACTTATGTAATCATATTACAATAAAAGTAAGGGTGTCAGAGAATATCAGGAGATTTTTTTTAAGAGAGTAGAAATGATAAAAAGCTTTGGCAGGTGTATTAAGCAGGATTCTCCAGAGAAACAGATAATGGTGTGTGTGTGTGTGTGTGTGTGTGCGCGCGTGCACGCATGTAAGTGAGAGAGAGAATGAGAGAGAGAGAGACTGATTTTAAAGAGCTGGCTTACACAACTGTGGAGGTTGGGCAAGTCCAAAAATCTGCAGGGTAGACCAGCAGGCTGGAAAATGAGGGTAGTGTTGCAGTTCAAACCTAAGGGTAATTAGTCTACTGGTAGAATACCTTCTTTTTCTAGGTAGGTCAGTTGTGTTAAGCCCTTCAAGTAATTGGATGAGGCCTATCCAGTATTATGAAAGGTAGTCTGTTTAACTCAAGGTTTATTGATTTAAATGTTAACCTTGTCTTTAAAAAAAAGTTTCTCAGAAACATCTAGAATGTTTCAAATATCTGGGTACTGTGACTAGCCAAGGTGACACATAAAATTAACCATTACATAAGGAGGGAAATTTTGTAAGATCTAATATGTATTGAAATGTCCTTCATGTATATAATCCAATTTCATCTCTGTATGGACAGCCAAGGAAAGATAGAAAAGCATTAATTAATTCTCATGATAAAGACAAGGTCATGACCCATCCAAATTCAATCCCAATGTTGTCATAGAAAGAAAAAACATATCTCCTGCTCATAACTTTAGGACCAGTCACTCCACCAATAGATCACATCCTGAAAACATCTGCTTACATACAGCCACCATTCTGTGAAGATATCACCAGAACTGGAGCCTGAATTCAAATAATTAGACTTTGGATCTTTTACTTTCATTGAACTAATTTCAAACCCTAAAGAGGGTTTCTCTTTTGTAAGACCTGTTGACTTTTCAAACACTCTATTTTGGATAATCTAACCTAGTGGAACATTTGATTATGAGATGGTTAAAACACACATGCACACATACAACAAACAAAAAAGGTGGACTGCACTGCAGACAGCCAGGACATGGGCTTCATAGAAAAGTACTAGGTATGATAATATCCTAATATCCAAGTTTGTCTAAATTATGACCAATGCAACATTTCCACAACTTGTTTCCTATTTTGAAATACTTCATTTTTCAGGATTTAATCTCTACAAAATATTATTATGTTTTGTGACTGTATGTATAAGTCCTGCAACATTTGTTTATGGGAGGTCAGACATGAAGAACTCATGCATGGTCAATAATGAGACAATAATTTGAGTCTTGCGTGATGGTTTAGCCTAGAGTGAGAGGAGACACTTCTTCTCTCTGGGACTCTTACCTGTAATAAGGCAAATTACAAAATGGTTATAAGTAAGAGTTAACGAAGGAACAGTCTCCAGTGTCCAGTCTGTTGTTATCTCTCCTGTAAACTCCTTATGCTATCTCAAAAATGTCGTTTAAATTTCTTAAACATTAGATCCTGGTCTTGTATATCAAGATAGAGTGGACCCATGCAGTAGCTACCTGGGGGCATCTGGTCAAAACAAAATAAATGGCATGCAGATAATTGAGCAGTGGTTTTGTGCTAGATTTCCTAGCTGGAGTATATATAAACCTAACAGGGATTCCTAGAAATATTTTGGGAAATGAAACAGGTTAATGAATGCTCCTATAAAATTAAGCAAAATAATATCACAGACTATGGCATACTGAGCAGAAAAGTGAGACCATGTACATAAAGCCATTATGGGTTTTTGGGCAAATCCCCTAATATTTCAAATCAATGTTTCACTATAAAACATCGTGAAAATGAATTTTAAAAAAAGCATTCTATTTTCAATTGTTTCCCATCACTAATGGAAATGAAAACCTCATGAAACTCAACCTTAAATTGTAATACATTTTATTAACTTCAATAAAACTCATTTAATTTGGGATAAATAAATGTGAATTTTATTGCTGTTTTTTATCTTAAGAAATATATAGAGTAAATGTTATTACAGATTTACAAATAAATATGTGCATTAATGTATAATATATTTTGAATCTCCATTTTTACAATCTTTTTCATCAATATTTTCTTTTTACTTTGAACATTGACATTAAATTTGTTATATTTCTTTTAAACAGGGATACCAGTTATGTTTTCTTTACCTTCTATTAATAGAAACTTTGAAGCCTTTTCTGACTGTTTTTTTAAGTTCAAATATATTCTTATTCTAATAAATGAATATTATAGTTATTCATGCATGCATTTGCTGCTCATTTCGTCTTGATCTGTGGGCTGGCAGCATACTCTCTTTATGGACAAGTACACTTTTGTCTCAGGTTTTTCTCTGAAGACTGAGTAAAAAGGATTTTTGTAAATTCATACCTCTGTTAGAAAGAGATTTCAAAATTAAATTCTTCTATTCTATGTTTGAACAAGCCAAAACAACACAATTGTATAACTAAAAATTATTAAAAAATAACTGAAAATGTTCATAATTCATGTTCCCTTGGAGCTGAGAGTCTCTAAAAACTGTTATCTAGAAACTTCTCTAGATTATGATAATGTTCATAGAGATTATTATAAAGCATTTTTGGATTTGAGCATAGTTTCTAATACATAGGAAAAATATAAATACAAAGGTTGAAAATATGAAAATGAAAGAAATCTTAACTGCTAGAATTAGTGAAATATATAGTGCCTTTTTCATCCAAATTACATTTATCATTTAAAAAGAAACAACTCCAATGCACTTTTTTGGTCCTTTTCCTGCAATTATGCTAACAATTATCATGCTGAGAAAGGGTTAGTCCTGATGGACAAAGACAATTCTTCCTCCCTGGTGAAAAGGTGAGAAAAGATGTAGACATTTGAGCTGCAATTATTAGGCATAGCAGCAGGAGGTCCATATGACCAGTTAGTGAGCAAGATCAGAGTTTGCTAAAGTAGAGAGACTGCCGGTCACTATTGTAGGCTCCTCAACACCATCATATATGTAACATCTCTGACTTGGTGAGCTGAAACTGCACTGAACACATCTCCCTGACTGTCTGACTTAATGTTCTTCCCTTGGCTCAGCAGCAGTGACACCTGGCCTGGTGAAAACTCCCAATGGGATGAAGCATTTGGCATAACAGCTGGACATGCACACCTGCAAAATCTGAAGGAATAGAAAACATCCCTGAAAGAAAGAACCAGGAAAGACCTGACCATTTAGTTACATATTTTAAAAAACTACAGAGAAAGCAAGGTGTTAAAGGCAATATTAAAATGTGTTACTGCATCCTCATAATGTGTCTTATAGTAGCTAATATAGCGAAGTGATGAAAAAGGTAGAATAAAATCTCCTGCTAATTTTAATGATATTCTGAGTGATTATCTATTTTCATATATTTTTATATTTCAATTAGTGTTTTATTCAGTATGACCTGAAAATATTTTTTTCATATCAAAGTTTGAAACATAAAAATCAGGTAAGATTTATTTTCTCTTGAACTGCCTATTGTTGACATTAGGTCAAAATTCAATTCCAACATTTTTTATGTATTTGTTTAAGTAGCATAATAGGTACATGTTAGCTTGCCCCATATATATTATATAGACTACTGATATTAGCATGAGAAAAACTTAAGTCTCCAAATGAACTAATCATATAATACTAAGTAAACAGGTCTTGTCTAAAAAATATGGGTTCAGTTACATTCCAAAAGGACAACGTGGAATAAAAACATGGTATCTTAGAAATGGGTGTCTAATACAATCATTTTTAATGTACCTCCCAGAGATTGCTTTAAGGCAAAGGTGACCACGAGGCCAGTGGTAGATGGTTACAAGCTGTCTTCCCCAACATCTGTGTAAATACATTCAAAGAAACGAAGGCTGCAGTTTCAAAAATTAAACTACGAAAGGCCATATCTATAACTGTACACAAAATAGCCTTGTCTATCCCTTCTTACCCCCTACTGCTTTGGGTACTATTAAAGAAAAAGAACGTCTAAGGACCACCAAGGAGAAAAAGGGCAGAAAAAGGACATGGGAATAGTTATTTCCAAGGGTGCCTTGAAAGAGTTGTTAGTCCTGTGTTCTATAGAAGTAGTATCTGTGAATGTAAACTTAACCAATGTGTTCAATTAACATCTGTTCACAAAAATGGGCAGTTTCCATTGATAGTTTTCTTTTTTTCTATTTTCTTATTGTTTAATATTCAACAAGATTGTTGAACATGACACATAAAAAAATTATGTTATATTGATGGTATTCGTGAACACTAAAACAGAAGTGGCTACCCCACTTCTCTTCAGGAAGACTCAAAGAGCCTTTCTGTGTATCTTTAACCTACCAATCTAAAATAGCCATCTACAATCAAACCTAAGGACAAAGAATACAGATTTCAATCAAAAGGAGGGAGGTGGGAAAGCAATAATTGTGGTTGTGTATTTCAGCTATTTAAAACCTAGCTAGACTTTATTGAATCCTGTGTGTCAGACACACAACATACAATTAAACCTCTATAGATAAAGATGAAAAATTACAACATTGAGAGTATATTAAGGACAGTAGAGGTAACATGTAGTAGTTTCAAGACCAAATTTATTTCACTCCCAAATCCTCTTTTTTTCCTCCAACTCCTCCTGTATTTCCCTCAGAATTGATTCATATGCTGACATCACAGGAATTTAAAAATAAGTTCCCCCCCAAAAATTAAAAGTTTAGCTTCCTTAAGTAACTGGCATACTATTTTATTTCTGATTGGGAAGGCTGTGAAATTTACCATGCCTCTCTTACTTACTAACTGCTAAGAGCTCAATTTAGTCTCTACCATAATATTACCACAGTGAATAGCACATTTATTAAATCTATTCCATGGTCTTTATTTTCTCTCTCTGTAGCTTTATTATGTATCACCTTTTTTGAAGGAGCTAAAGTCTCTTTTATTTTAAAATCAGCTAAGGAATAAGAAGAAATATGTTGTATAATCTATTACATCTCTATGGTCTAAGACCTCATTTTTACATTCTCATTTTATGTTTTTATATTTTATTGATTGTTTTTATTTATCTATTTGTCTATTTAATAAAATGGTAAAATGAAACTTTGTTCAAAATTGTCAGCTTTCTTTTTTCAGATCTTCGATGATGCCTTGGAGGCCTACGTATAAAACATCAGCTCCTTGAATCAGCAGAAACAACCCTTCATGATCCTACTATTCTCTTGCTTCTCTGCCTTCTATTTAGAGCACTAGAAATGCAACTGTTAATTGTTCACCATCTTTTATTTTATTTTGTTTGAGATAGTCTTATAGAGAACCCTAATGCCCCTCTGCTTATTAGAAATTGAAGAGAACAGAAACTGATGGTTTGAAGTATTGTCTCTTAAAATGGAAGCTCCACAATGGCATAAAAATACAAAACCTGAGCCACATCAGAAAAATTTTATGGAACTACCTTTAAAATGACTGATCTACCACATGATTTTTCTCCCCTCTCCCTCTGAAAGTCACATTACTATCTTAAATGACAGGAAAGAAGGAAAGAGAAAGAAAGAAAAAAAGAAAGAAAGAAAGAAAGAAAGAAAGAAAGAAAGAAAGAAAGAAAGAAAGAGAGAGAGAGAGAGAGAGAGAGAGAGAGAGAGAGAGAGAGGGAGGGAGGGAGGAAGGAAAGAAGGAAGGAAGGAAGGGAGGAAGGAAGGAAGGGAGAGACAAAGAAACAAAAAAGAAAACAGATGTACTTATGATAAACACCCTGGATACCATAAAACAAATGGAGAAGTCCACCTACATTCATAGGACAGTTGAAACCATAGTCTAGAGAATGCCCAAAGGGAATGATTGAAGGGAATTCAGCTAAGGAGGAAGCTAAAATCTGCAGAATGCCTGACAGCCTGTAGACCTGATATATTTGCCTGAGAATAAAAATAAGGCCTAGAATTGTATGACATCAATATTGGACAATAGCGCCCTCCACCTTTTTTCCTACTCTAGGAGAATAACATCTGGAATCCAATACATCTTGTCCTTATTTTCCACAAAAGCAAATAAAAGAATGGTTCTATTCTATTGAATTAAACATCTTATACATATATTGAACTTCTATCTACTTAGGAGTAAGTCCTATACCTCTATTTCATTTAGTGGAATCTCATCTTATCAGTTGGTTTGATCATACAGTAGTTCTATTTTTATTTTTTTTAAGAACCTCCATACTGTTTTGCATAGTGACTATACCAATTTAGATTCCCAGGCATTCCACTCTGGATTATAACTTAAGGAAATAAAATCACTGTCTCAAAAAAGATACCTACACCCCATATTCATTGCAGCATTATCTACAATAGCCAAGATATGAAAACAACCTAAGTATTTATCAATGGTTGAATAGATTTTTTTAAAATGGTGTACTAATTGAAATACACAATGAAATACTATTCAAACATTAAAAAAGAAGGAAATCCTGGCATTTACTACAATGTAGATGTAAGTTGAGGGCATTATGCTAAGTAAAATAAATCAGAGAAAGACAACACTCTATGATCTCATTTATATGTGGAAAAAAAATAAACTCATAGAGAACAGATTGATGGTTGCTTAGAGGCAGCAGGTGAGGGGTGGAGAAAATAGATGTGGGTGGTCAAATGTACAAATTTTCAGTCATAAGAAAATAGGTTCTGAGGATACAATCTACAGCATGGTAACCATATATAAGAGTACAGTATTGTATATTTGAAAGTTGCTAAGAGAATAAATCATAAAATTTCTCATCACAGGAAAAAATATATAACTATGTGAGGTGATGAGGTTAACTGAACTTATTGGGGTAATCATTTTACAATATATACATATAAAATTATTGTCATACATTTAAACTAATTCAATGTCAATTATATCTCAATAAAACTAGAAAAAAAAAGTTTGACTCAAACACTGAGCATCAAAACTCTAGTCTTCAAAACCCTGCCCCAAACCAGATTTCAATCAGTGTCTTCTTGCATCATTCTTAAATATAAAAAGAAATTAATAAAGAGAGCCAGACATTTGAAGAAAGTTTCAACATGCCTCCATGCTACCAATATGCTAGAACAATACACAGAAAGTCTCTGGTTTTAGGACTCCTATATTTTAGGAGAATCAAAAGTAACTGCTAAATATTTGCAGGTATTTGATGTAGGAAGAGAACTGGTAGAAAGGAAGAGTGATGAAAAAATAGCTGTGTTAAACCTTAATCTTCCTGTAGAATTTTATTCAAAAATTGTTAGCACATAATACTTGAAAAAAATACAGATAAATATGTTTGTGTATGTCACACAGGACAATCCACAGAGTTCTTGTTTGGACTTAACCCTGTCTTACTACTTTCTTACCAGGACTGTGGGATGAAACATTCTGCAGCTCCATGAGTAGTATACCATATTGTTAAAACACAGGGCTCAAAAATCAAATAAACAAAAAAAGAAAAAAACTTGTTTTGTTTTGGGGATTGTGATGGATTACCTCTAACTTTAGTGACAAATATTTTGCTACTGTTTCTTTGGTTTTGTTAAAGCCAAAGATAGAGAAATTAATCTGCACTCAATGAATGATGAAAATAATCTTGTTTTATATTACTCTTATCATCCCTTAATGCCTGAGATATTTATTAGGTTTATTTTAAATTCTTGTTTACCTGTTCCAATAACTCTACGGCAGGTAGTGTAAAGATGCTTCTGTTTGATATCTTTCTTTTGAGGAGGTTTTATTTCCATAGATGTTTAGTGATTTTTGACTGTGAGTCCATTTTTTTTGCCCTTAGTTTATGAGCTGCCCTCTCTGTAGTATGTGGGAAGGGTCCAGGACAAGTCTCAAAATTGATCACCTGTTTGAAAACACTCCATCAGGCAATAAATAACTATGATCAAAATTTCACTTTTTACTCTTTACAATGGAGCAACATTGGTGGCAAGCCTTGTACCTGGTTAAAATCTATCAGCCTAGAGGATTTTGGAAGAGTGAATATAGAAGTTGATCTGCCCACACTTCTTTGAATAAATTACCCATTCAGGACCCTATCATTACCCAAAGGTCACCAGCTCTTGGTAGGTATGGCAGAGTTAAGAATTCCTTCTAGTCTATCTTCTCATTGAAATCCCAGCAATTCTGGTCACCACTTTACAGCTACAAATCCAGGTAAAAGTACCCTGCATTTCTTCTAAGGGTTTCCCAAATGGACTATTTTGTGGTAGTTTTTCTTAATTCCTGGAATACTTATTTACTTTTCATTGTTATAGTTTCTCTGAGATAATTTTGGAGGTGGGAAGCAGCAGCCCTTGCTAGTTCACCATCATGACATTGACAAGAAATCACAAGTAAAAGAATTTTAAAAAGATATATCACAAAATTTTTTGTGTGTATAAATGCACACAGTTTCATAATTTCCTTTGGTTGTTTATTATAAAATTATATTCAGGGAGAACATTAAGACTAGGCAAAGAGTGGATGGTAGATTTAACATTGACCAACAAAAAATTCACAGGAGAAATATGAGATGATGTATAGGAAGATTACCCATGGTAAAATGGGAAACTGGTTGCAACACTAGAGACCTAGGAGAATACATGACTGTTCCAACAGAAGACAGAAGTCACATATATCACTTATTTATTTCTGATAAAATATTTTCTCTTTTAATGACATTACCACTTCAGAAAAATTAAAATTAACACGAATATCTCTGGATCTCCCCTAAATGTCATATTGTGAGTTTAAAACTTTAAAGTACTGACTATTAAGCTTCCTGAAAAGTAATTTTAAATCAAGAATAACCTAAAGTTAACTTGAGAAATAACATTATAGTTCTAACAAAATTGCCAATTCAGTCTCAGTCTTGTATCTTCTGGAGACACCTCATGTGTTTTTTCATCTTACTTATTGTGAAACTAAATCAGATAATTTATGCAATATGTGTAACTTTTTGAATAAATTAACTATGTAAAAATGTGTCTCCTGTTTTCTCATTTAAGTATTGTGACAAGTGTTTTGGGCACTGCAAGTGGACTGAATAAACATTTACTTTCACAGATATAGGAATGTATTTTGCTTCACATAGTTCTGGGAGTATTACAAAAAATAAAAATATTAAATTATCAGATGAATATTAAAAATCTAATATTGAATCCTATAAAGATGCTCAAAGTTTAGAACAAGTATGCTTAATATAGCCCTATTATGTTACTGTACCTATTAAAATATAGCTTGTTAGCTGTGAAACGTATCTTCTTAATACTTTTAGATGGCACTGCTGAAACATATTGCATTTTCAGAAATCAGATTACAAGTTAGTAGATGATGAGATTTCACTGAAATAAATATTTACAGTTAAATTTATAAAAATTATCTTGACAATGCAAGGCAAAATTTTAAAATCGTATTTAACTAAACATTTGGTCATTATAGGAAAATAAAGCCATTAATACAATGGGAGCAAGTTTGTATTTGCAACTTTTAAAAATAAAGTTATATAGGAAGGATAATAAAAGTCAACACATATAGAAGATCTGTTGATCCTGAGCTTTGGACAGCTTAAAGCTTCAAGATCTCCAAGAATCAATTTCTTATCATAAAATAAAGATAAAAGTACTTACTTCAAAAGGCATCGTGAAGATTAAATAAGAGGATGCACACAAAACTCTCAGTACATTATCTGGAACTTGAGACATTAGTATGTATGAGCTATTATTATTATTTACATGGTTTTTATTATTGTAGTTCTTAATTCTCAGTGTCATATTTTAAGACCCTTCTCTAAACTAAAGCAAATTTTGTGTTAGGATGACCAGGATAAAAAATTAAGAGACTAATTATGGAAAGAATAACAAAAAACTATTGCTTAATAGTCAATAAAAATTATGTAAATATCAAATACTAAAACTGTACTAGCTTCAAAGAGTGTATAGCCCAATATCTTCATTTAACATTAAACGTGTGAAGAAATAGATTCACTGTGTGTTTAAGTCATAATGTCATATAGATGAAAGTCTAGCCAAATGCAGAACCAATTTCAATAGGAGGAAGACCAGGGAAGAGGTTTCCATAGAAAGGCATCCACAATTGAAAACATGTGGATAGAGAAGCCAATGTAATTCTTCTTACTTCAGGCATTTAAGCGAAAATGGAGAGTCAACTTTCCATAATAAATATAGTAGACAGTATTAATCATAAAAATAAGAAATTGATATAGACTATAATTTCTTATAACTTAAACTTCCAATGCTTTTTAAATAAAGTGTATTTACCTTGCTTCCATAAATAAAACATATTAATTAGAGATAAGTACATAGGAAACATGTATTGGTGGTCCTCAGAGAGGTATGTTGGAGGCAAAATATCAACCTGGACTGGGAAGGAATTCAAAGAATGCTAAGTGAGCCTCATTCTGTGTCAGATATCAGACTGAATGCTGCAGGTAATACAAAGTTGAAAAACCTCAGGTATTTAGGTAACATTTGACCAAGAAGAATGAACAAAATGTTAGTTACATCAACTGTGATGTTCTTAGAAAAACTAAGAATTATGATTAATGCACTTATAAAGCATAAACTATACCAATTCAGTGCAAAAAAAAAAAAATCACCTGAGAACAATAGTGAACCAAAGTGTGAACACAGACTATGTTATTATTAAATTCTCTTGATATTTTCCCTTTTACTAAATCTATTTTCTGCAATGTGTATAACTCAGCATCATTCATAAAAAACCTGTTCTCAGAGAAAACAAAATTATTATTATTTTGTTTTCTCTAAACATTTCATAAAAATAAAATCTCATTTTTTAAAAAATTCAAAGAGCAACTTTGAAATACAAAAATCATCGTGAGGCTTTTTGGGGTTACAGGTAATATAAAGTGTATAAGTTGATTGTGAGCATATATGAGCTTCAGGATTTCTTTGGTAGTAGCTAGCAAACCATACCTGGCTATACAAGATAGTAGAAAATTTGAAGGCACTGGAGTTAAAACAAAGTTAGTCCTGAATATTGGCATTGCCATTTGTCAGGTGCATTAACTTGGACAATTTATTCATCTTCTCTGAGCCTCAGTTTCCACATGTGAAAATATCTCTGCTAACTTATGTTTTGTCCAATACTTTTCTATTTTGTTTGTCTCAAACCAAGATATTAGCCTAGTTATTTTCTAAATACAAAGTTTTCTAATACTACTATTTACTTTCAAAACTGGCATTAGCTCGATCATCTGCAATAAAATGGCTCCTTTTTTCTTTCCCTCTGTTGTCTAGCTAATTTATCACTCGTTCTCAACCTCCTGCTCAGTTGCAGCCTTCATAAGGAGGCTGAAAAATCTAAACATTTACTTTCTCAGCTTCCAGTGTAACTGTGTGGTTATGTGACACACTTGTTGCTAATAATATTTAAATGAATTGAGCTTAGAATGCTAGGAAACATTTTGTTTTCAAGATAAAAAAGAGATACACTCTACTTGGGGGAATTTTATTCCCTTTTTCCTACCTTAAGCATGGACATACTACTGAAATTTCACGTTTCATGGAGAAAGCAGCAAAAAAACTACTGAAGTGCCACCACCATGCAGTGGAGCAATTGACCAAAAGGCAGTAAATTCTTACCTCTTTTGGTTTGTATGTGAAAAAAAGAAATCCCTGTTTGCTTAATCCATGGTTAGTTTTCTGTTATGTAGCGTAAAAAACATTCCTTCTGGCACAATTTTTCTTTTGTTCCTTCTCCCAAACACTGTTGTGTCCTCACATTAATTAGTTGTAATATGTCATTTCTTTGTCAGATGTACTCAATGAAGTGACACCACAGTTTTGTCGAAAGAATACTGCATAGGAAATTAAACAGCTAGTTTTACTTCTTTAATATTTATTAAGGTATAAAACTTTGGGGAAGTAAATTAATATTTCTTACTTTCAATTTCATCTCATATATGATAATTGAACTAAATAATAAATATTTTATAATTAAATCTCCAAAAATAATCTCATTATCCTCCAAAGGAGAAAAGTAAAGGAAATGGTATTGATGTTTAGATTAGGATTACCACATGAAAGATAGAAACATGGTGAACCTATCTGGCAAGATTTAGAATTATGTCCAACATACCCCTTTCAAAGACAGAGAGTGAGATACACTCTGGCTTCTCTCACTTTCTTTCTTCTAATTTTCCCCAGTGTGACCCCTTGTCTGAACTCAACCAGGAAGTAATTTATATGGGAGCCTAGAGACCACACCTCACAGCTCTTTACGGAGCAGATCCAGAGAGAGCAGAAGGGTACACCTGGGCACATAAGTCCAGAACCAAACACAAAAGAATATTAGAAATTGACTTAACATCAGAGGACTGAAAGAAGAATGGACTCAGGAAGCACTTATGGATAACATTTGTGAAATTATCGAAAGAGTAAAAGAGAGCTTGTGAAATTTTTAAAAATCACAAATTTTTAAAAATGTAGGGACAAACAGGTAAAATATAAAGACATAGGTCTTACCTTTCCTTCTTGGGATGCTTTTTTTAAATTCCTTCCAGGACCTTTCTCCCCACCTATTTAGCACCTGGAATCTTCCAGGAACTAGATACATAAGATAGTACTCACTTTTATTACTCTGTTCACATATGTTTCTTTTTCCTAAAATGTTTTCCTTCCAAGCACTCCTCTTGCAAATTCTTATCCCTCAAAATTCAGTTAACTGTTTCTAAAATACCTCTAAGCTGAGTTAAGAATTTCCTTTCTATTCTCTTAAGATATCAACTTTGTATGTTTTTTAGCCTTGTTACAGTGCATTGCAATTATTGGCCTTATCTTTATTCTCCAACTGAACTATAAATATTTTGAAGGGAAAGACTCCAAAGACAACTTGACCTTTGTCAGTGTTTATTTCATAAAAGCTTATTAAATATTTGTATACAAAGTTTAAATAAATTTATCTTAATTTTTTTTTGCATCAAAGTCACCTGAAGATTTTTAAAATTTATTTTCATGTCACTAAATAGCCACATTTTATTTACAATACAATACTTCATTGTGTGAATTTATCATTATTTAGCCAGTTTCCTACCAACAGACAGCTTCTTTTTATTGTTTTTTTTTAAATATATATATTTTTTTCAGCTATAGTTGACATAAAATGTTATATTAGTTTCAGGTATACAATATAGTGATTAGATATCTACATAACTCACAAAGTGATCATCCCAATAAATCTAGTGCCCCTCTGACACCACACATAGTTATTACAATATTATTGGCTGTATTC
Organism: Eidolon dupreanum; assembly: GCA_028627145.1. NCBI lineage: Eukaryota > Metazoa > Chordata > Mammalia > Chiroptera > Pteropodidae > Eidolon > Eidolon dupreanum. Next base: position 66,912,055 of record CM053507.1, read on the forward strand.
CTTATGCTATACTTTCTATCTCCATGACTATTTTGTAAATACCAATTTGTACTTCTTAATCCCTTTCCCCTTTTTCACCAATGCTTCCCAAGCCCACTTCCAGCTGGTAACCCTCAAAATGTTCTCTGTATCTATGAGTTTGTTTCGGTTTGTTTGTTTATTTTGTTTTGTTCTTTAGAAACCACATATGTATACAATCATATAGCATTTGTTTTCTTCTATCTGACTTACTCTTCTCAGCACACTGCCCTCTGAGACCATCATGAAATATCTTTTTCCATCCCATTACTTTTATCTATGTGTGTCTTTTAATCTGATGGGACTCTCTTGTAGGCAGCATATGTAAGAGTTTTGTTTTCTTATACATTTGGCCACCTTATCTTTTGATTGCAGAATTTAATTCTTTTTCATTTGAGATACTCATTGATAGATATGTAGGTATCTCCATTCTTTATTTAGACTTTTGATACATATTTTTTTCTTCTTAAAGAAGTTCGTCCAACATTTTCTGTAATACTGGCTTGGTGGTGATAAACTTCTTTAGCTTTTTCTTGTCTGGAAAGCTCTTTATCTGTCCTTCAATTCAAAATGATAACTTTGCTGGGCAAAGTAATCTTGGTTTTAGGTCCTGAGTTTTCATCACTTTAAATATTTTCTGCCAAGCCTTTCTAGACTGTGAAGTTTCTGTTGAGAAATCGGCTGACCATCTCATGGGCATTTCCTTGTATGTAACTAATTGATTTTCTCTTGCTGTTTTTAAGATTCTCTTTGTCTTTAATCTTTGTCATTTTAATGATGATGTGTCTTGGTGTGGGCCTCTTTGGGTTCATCTTATTTGGAACTCTCTGAACTTCCTGGGGTCGTAGTCTATTTTTTTTCACCAGGTTAGGAAAGTTATCTGTCATTATTTCTTGAAATAGATTTATAATTCATTGTTCTCTCTCTTCTCCTTCTGGTAACCCTGTAATGTGAATGTTGTTATGCTTGAGGCTGTCCCAGAGGCTTATTAAACTATCTTCATTTTTTAGATTCTTTTCTCATGTTGCTGTTCTGATTAGGTGCCCTCTCCTACCCTACCCTCTATATTGCTGTTTTAATTCTCCATTTCATCCACTCTGTTGATTCCCTCTAATATATTCTTCATCTCAGCTATTGTATTCATTTCTGACTGGCTCCATCTCTATTTTTGTTTTTCATCTCTTTGTTAAAGTTATCACTGAGTTCATCTACTCATCTACTCTTTCCCTAAGTTCATTGAGCATTAAGTGGGACAGGCCACATTTTCTCCCCATTTTGGCTTCCTCCCTGTGTCTGTTTCTATGTATTAGGTAGGGCTCCTAAGTCTCCCAGTCTTAGAAGAGTGGTTTTATGTAGTAGGTGTGCTGTGGGACCCACTGGCACATTCCTGGGAGAGGCCCAGATGCAGGCCATGCTCAACCACAGCTTGTGCACTTCTGGGGCCACCTAGTAATAGTCACCAAGCAATCCACATATGGCTGCTACCTGTGTTGGGCTTATAGTTGCCTCAAAGGGCCAAGTCAGAAACTGAGGCCAGCTGCCACTGATGCAGGGCTTGGGGCTGCTCAGCAAGAGGTACAGGGAATGTCAAGACCGGATGCTGTTTCTCTGAATTTTGTGAGCCTTTAAGACATTTCATGAAAGTTCATAGCAGTAGCCAAGACAGCCTGTTTGTATGGAATAAATCACTGCAAGCTGCCTGTGTGGGCCCACAGGTTGGGAGATGCAGTCTCAGAGAATTCCCTGGGTGAAGCTACCTGTGTTATCCTGGTTGATGGTGCCTGCATCCGCAGATTGGGAGGGGGAAGAGATCAACAACGGAGCAATGGCTTTTCCTAGTGCCTCTGTTCAGGAGCCAACTGTCCGTCCAGCCCTTGCCCTGAAGCCCAACAGCTCGGCACCTCCCATATGTCCCTGGTGCCCCTCAAGCAGCTGTCCCAGTGCTGGATCTCAGAGCAAACTAGTCCATCAGTGAGTAAGGCCAGGTGTGAGCCTTAGAAAAAGAAGGTTTTCACTTCCCACAGCCCTCTATTCCCCTCAGCCACAACCTCCACTGGTTTTTACAGCCAGAAGTTGTAGGGACTTCTCTTTCTGGTACTGGAACCTTGGGCTGGGAGGCCCAGTGTGTGGCTGGGATCCCTTGCTCCTCAGGTGGAGGAGGTGGCTCTGCAAGCAAGATAGCCCTCCCTATTCTCCATCACCGTATGTGGTTGTGAGACTGGGCCATTTCACATCTCCACTCTTCCTATCATTTTGAGGGGACCTGTTATTTGAGGTGACCTAGTTGTAGGGCTTCTGTTCAGCCAGACCTCTGGCAATTCCATATACTGGTTGCTCTGTATTTTTGTCATAATTTTGTGTGGTCACTAGTAGAGATGTTTACAGCCTTCACCTTCTACACCATTTTGAATACAATTTATTCTTATTTTGGAAAATAAAATATGCTAAACAATTCTGTCTCTGCCAATTCCTTCTCAATTGCTCAACTATAAAAACAATCTATGGGAGGATTTCCGGTCAAAATAGGATAATAGGTAACTGTTGTGATTACCTCCACTTACAACCACATCAAAATTACAACTAAACTACAGAACACCTATCTTTGAGAATTGCCTGAAATAAAGCTGGACAGAAGTCCTACAATAAAGAAAATAAAAAAATAAAAAAATAAAGCTCCGTGGAGACTGATAGGAGAAAAAAAGATGCAAACAAGCTGGTCCCACACCCATGTGGTGATTAAAAATAGAGAGGGCTATCTCAGCTGCAGAGGTACCCTGGAGGAATAAGAGGTCCCTGCTTCACACCAAGCTCTCAAGCCCAGGGGTCCAGTGCTGGAAAAAAAATCCCCATGACTTCTGGCTGTAAAAACCCATGGAGATTGTGGCTGAGTGAGAAGGAGGACAGCTGGAGTCCCAGGCATTCCTCTCAAAGGGCCTGCACACAGACTTACTTATTTGCCGATGGACTCACTTGTTCTGAGCTCCAGCGTTGGGACAGCAAGTTGAAAGTCACCAGGGACATACAGAGAGGAAATGAATTGTTTGGCTTCAGGGCAAGGGCTGGAGGTGCAACTTTCTCCCAAACAGAAGTGCTGGCAGAGTACATTGTTTCTTAGTTGAGCCTTCTCTGCTCCTGTGCAGATGCAGGCGGCCACCATTTTTAAATCTGCATTATCCTGGCTAAGATCATTTGCCCTGCCCTGGTGATCCAATGAGACCCCACTCCACTCAAGTTGCAGGCCCACCCAAGCCACTTCCAGTCACTTACTCATACAGATGACTTGTCTTAACTCATGCTAAAAACTTTTCTAAAATCTCTCAAATGTTTGCAAACCCCAAATCAGGAGCATCTGGCCTTGGCATGCCTCGTGCTGAGCAGCCAAACATTGCACTAGTGGCAGCTGGTGTTGGTTCATGCCTTGGCCTCTCAAGGCACCTCCAAGCCCAGCGTAGGTAGCAGCCATCTGCAGATTTCACGGTGGCTAATACCAAGTGGGACACAGACTGAGACTGAACTTGGCTTGTTGTGGGGACCCTCCCAGAAGACCTGGAGGCCAGTAAATCAGGTGGCCGGCTTCAGACTAAGCTGGAGCACCACCTATGGCTATGTCCAAGGATTACACACCCAAAGGGCAGACTCAGGAGGAATGAAGTCAGCCTCTACACAATAGCTGCTCCATTTTAGTCACAGGCCAGTCCTTGAGACCAATCAGTCCGAGGGCAAATCCTTCCAACTGATATTCAAACAGCAAACAAGGCTTAGGGATCAACTACAACATACAACTCATACAATACAAGAGACACACACACCTGAAGCATCTGGCTAATGGAGACTGGGAAGACTGTGCCACTGGTCACCAGAGGATACCTATTACTTAAGCAAGGCCACTCTACTAACACCAGAAAATATAGCAGCCTTATCTAATAGAGAAATAGATAGAGGGAGATAGCCAAAATGGGGAAATAAATAAACATGACCCAAATAAAAGAACAGATCAAAGCTTCAGGCAAAAAAAAAAAAAAAAAAAAAAAAAAAAAAAATATATATATATATATATATATATATATATATATATATATATATATAAACAAAATGTAGACAACCTACCAGATGCAGAGTTTAAATCACTGCTTATAATGATGTTCAATAATCTTATTGCAAACTTCAACAAAGAGATAAAAACATAAAAATGAACATAGAAAATATAAAAAAAAAACAGTCAAAAATGAAAACTACAATAACTAAAATTAAGAATACATTAGCAGGAATTAATAGTAGATAAGAGGAAGCTGATGATCCAACCAGAAATTTAGAAGATAAGATAGTAAAAAACACCCAATTAAAATAGCAACAAGAAAAAGAATCTAAAAAAATGAGAATAGTATAAATGGCCTCTGGGACAACATCGAGTGTACCAATATATACATCGTAAGGGTACCAGAAGAAGATGAGAAAGAGCAAGGAATTTAAAAGCTATTTGAAGAAATAATGGAACACTTCCCTAACCTGAAAAAGAAAATAGACACAAAGGTTCAGTAAGCATATAGATTCCTAAACAAGATGATCTAAACAGACCTATACCAAGACACATCATCATTAAACTGCCAAAGTTTAAAGACAAAGAGGGAATCTTAAAAGTAGCAAAAGTAAAGCAGTTAGTTACCTAGAAGGGAGCTCCTACAAGATTGTCAGTTGATTTCTCAACAAAACTTTGTGTGAAATATTCAAAGTGATTAAAACCCAGGATCTATAATCAATATTTTTTTTAATCCAACATAGCTAACATGTAGAATTTAAGGACAGATAAAGAGCTTCCCAGACAAGAAAAAGCTAAAAGAGTTCATCAACACCATATCATTATTACAAGAAATGCTAAAGGGACAAGAAGAAGAAGAAGAAGAAGAAGAAGAAGAAGAAGAAGAAGAAGAAGAAGAAGAGGAAGAGGAAGAGGAGGAAGAAAGAGGAGGAGCAGGAGGAGGAGGAGGAAGAAAGGAGGAATCAAAATATAAATAATAAAATGGCAATAACTACATATCTATCAACAACTAATTTAAATATAAATGAAGTAAATGCTCTAATCAAATGATATAGTGGCCAAATGGATAAGAAAACAAGCCCCTTATGTATGTTGCATATAAAAAACTCACTTCAAATTGAAAGACACACACAGACTGAAAGTAAAAAGATGGAAGAAGCTATTTCATGAAAATGGGAGTGAAAAAAAAAAAAAGCTGAAGTAGCAATAGTTGTACCAAACAAAATAAACTTTAAAATGAAGGCTATAAGAAGAGACAAAGAAGGATCCAGTAGTCCCACTTCTTGGTATTTATCTAAAGAAACTCAAAACACTACTTTGAAGGGACATATGCATCTATATGTTTATTGCAACATTATTTATAATAGCCAAGATATAGGGACAACTTGGGTGTCTATAAATGGATAAATGGTTAAAGAGATGATATATATATACAATGAAATATTACTCAACCATAAAAAAAAAACTGAAACCTTGCCATTTACAACAACATGAATGAACTTGGAGTACCCTCTAAGTTCATTGTGGTAAGTGGAGTAAGTCAGACAAAGAAATGAAAATGCCATATGATTCACATACATGTGGAACCTAAAGAACAAAATAAACAAACAAAACAGAAACAAACTCATAGATACAGAGAACATTTTGATTGTTGCCAGATTGGAGGAGGGTTGGGGAATGGGTGAAAAAGAGGAAGAGATTTAGAAGTATAAATTGGTAGTTACATAATAGTCATGGGGATATAAAGTATAAGATAAGGAATACAGTTAATAATATTATAATAACTATGTATGGTGTCAGATGGGTACTAGATTTATTGAAATGATCACTTTGTCACATAAATTTCTAATCACTATGTTATACACCTGAAACTAATATAATATTGTATGTTAATGGCAACTGAAAAATAAAAACATATATATATATATGTATATATATATATATATATTTTAAAAACTGTCTACTTTTCTTTTGGAGCAATTACACAAACTTCCAGAAAAACACTTCAAAGTATAAATTTTAGATTTGGGAATATTTCAATATATTGGACTTAATTTTTCCTTCAAATTTATCTCCAGTTCCAATGGGACTTGGGAATACTTACTTATTAATATTGAAAAATGTGGCTTTTTATACCTAGTCATCTACTTTTGAGTCTTTACTCTGCTTACTGAAATCATAAGAACTGGCAGGTAACTCAGCTCAACCAACAAGTACATTAATGCTTTCTTTTGTTTGTTTTTAATAATGGAGACAAATATAAAAAGATATTAGGGATCAAAAAGACTTTTGTATTTATATATAGAAACATTTTTGTGCAATGGGTACATATTGGAAGGATTATGATGTGAAATATAATATGAGAAACATTATTTATTGCTTAATATATCCTATACACTATCTAAGCAATCTATGTTCTTTGAGTCATATTTCCCATAGGACAGCACTATGAGCTAAGTACAGTTTCTTTCCCAATTTTCAGATAAAGAAACTAAAAGTTGCCTAAGAATTTAGTTAATATGAAGATTCAACAGTCGATAAAAAACATAAAATGCACAACTAAGACAGAGAATTCATTACTTGATCATAAGTAATGAAACTTTTTGTTTGTTTTAACTAAGAAAGGTATAGGAGTGGCTAAAAATTAAAATCTTATAGACCATTTAAATGATCTGCCAAGAGGCACAAATGTTTACTTGAGCACATGGCTGGGATGCCATATTGTCAATGTAATTTAGATTTCCTTGCTTTGAAACATTTATACTAGAGCTTTATCATTTTAGCTGAGGCATCTTACATGGTATGAATATTTTCATAAAACACCCTGAAATATATATCTTAGTGCTCAATTCAGCACTTGCAATTTCCCAAACTTTATTTTAATCAGGAGTTAATGATGTATGGCACTTGTAGTAAGTAAATGAATGTTTGAATTGCTGTAAGTTATTTTAATAATTGCTCAGCTAACCATTTAAATTATCAAAGATCTTTACTTGTGCAATGTCATATAAATGCTGGAAATTAAAAATTAATCAACATGATTTACGTAACTAAAAGCTGCCATCTAATGGGATATTTTTCAATAAGATGACAGCAGTAATTATGCTGAAAAATATTCATTCCTGTAGTTTGAACGATTATAGCAATTTCCACCAGGGGATTTCACAGTCAGATTCTAGTTCTGGGCAACAGTGATTAATATAATGGTTATTAATGAGAAGTCATTTTGATACTTCTAGCAGTGTTTAGGTGTCAATGCTTTGAAAGGAATGTGTTTAGCATATTAATAATAAAGATTGCATTGGACTGGCTACTAAGTAAACATATTGATTTTTTTCTTATCCTCTATAGTGTGAAAGGTCAATTAGATGTATAGAAACAATGGAACTTTTCATAGCAGGACCTAACATTTCTCTGTGTTGACATTTTCTTAACTCTGTACAAAGTTCATTAAATGTACAAAGGTAGAAATGTTCAGGAAGAAAGTGGTAGGATCAGAGGTCACAATCCACAGCAAGGTGACAAACTCTTGCAGATGGCACTCTGGAAGCTGAGTTAGAGTGAGAATTGCCTTTCAGACTGCCAACAGGAAGAGAGAAAAAAGCTGTCGTCAGTATTACTGAATGAATTAAAATGAATATGAATATAGATTTTGTTGGGTTTAATATCAAACTGAGTACAGATAAGGTAGTCCCTCATCAGATTCCATAAAGGTAAATTATGGGTTAAAATGATTATACAATATATATGTTTTGGGTAAGACCAGATACACACACACACACACACACACACACACACACACACACACACGGCAAACTATAAATTTGCCACAATGGGTATATATTTAAATGCATCCAAATGTGTTGTCCCAGAGTTAGAAAAGTAAGAAATTATTCTTCCACTTTACCATTCCCTTTCCAAGAATTTTGTCAAATATATTTTTCCTCATCTATTTGAACTTTACTATTTGGAGGCACATAATATATAGATATGGTAAAAGTACATCATAGTGTTTGTGACAGGGAAAGCATAACATGTATTATATGAGTTCTATATGTGAGGAGAAAGTGAAACTAGACAAGTATATGGATATGAAAGTATGATTTTACCAAAAGCACAAATTAGTTCATGAACTATATTTCTAATGTTTTATTTAAAATATGTAGTCTAAAGAAATTTCAAGTAGAATAACACTGCTGTCAAAATCAATATTTTAGGTTTACCTTTAATTTGTTAATCATTGCAAATGTAAATAAAATATTAAAAATTACTGTATAATAGAGTTACATGAAAAATTCTTTATGGCCATCATAAAATTTATAGGCTCAATGGTTCTATTTCTTGAGACTAAGATATATCTCTATTTCATTTTATTTTATTGTATTGTATTTTCAGGTTTTTTTGTTTTTTGTTTTTGTTTTTTTGAATATTATTGATATAAATAAAATATTTCATTTATATCTATAACTTGAATTTTATTTTCTTAGTGAGTGAAACTTGCTGATAATGTTATTTATGTTGGAAAATTTTTATTTGCTTGAACTGGTTATCTTAACTTTCTTTTTCTTATAGTATCATATTGCAGTCAAGGTCTGACATAGAATTGAGTGTGATCGCTCTTTGATTTCACAATGAGTGCTGAGTTCTTAATGTAGTGTAAGGAAACAGATGACTTTAAAGCTTACTTTCTTTTTTCTACTCTACATGCCTTTTTGGAATCTGACTTCTATAGTAATACATGCATCATTATCTGACATTGGTGGGTGAAAATACAAGCATAAATATGACTTTATTCTCTGATTCTTTTGAAAAAAAAACAAAACTAAAAGATAATTGTATATGAATGTCAATGATTTATCATAGAGGACCAAAAGAAGCATGAAAATTAACTAACTACATTAACTAATTAATTAATAACTCACCATAAAGATGAGGTAGTGAAAGATAATTTATTTTAACATAAAAAACATTTTGAAATTTTATGATTATTTCTGGTCTGGTCAGAGCAAATGGTACTAAAAATTATTTATCATATGGCAATATCACTGTATCTTCAGACTGTAATAAATATTAACTCTACCCTAAACAATAGTTGTATAACCATTTCAAATGGATATGCAGCATTTCATAATTTCTAAGAAAATCTTTGGGATTAATACAATTTAGACTCTTGATTAATTTACTTCAATAAAATTATTATGACTTTGGTCTCATAATTTGACTGTTCTCATTTTAGTCTTTTTTTTAAATATAAGTGAACTTGGAAAAGCATGTCATAACTATATAAATATAGTCATAATATAAATATATAGTTATGTATAATATAAAAATTACTCTGGACATATATTTTCAAGGTTTCTATTATGAAATTACATATTAAGCATGTGATTTTCACATGTTAGAGATAATTATAAGAGTAATGAATAACATTTGTGTAGCACTCAACAGTTTTCAGAGTATCAAAGATTCTCATTTGACCTTCAAAAGAATTTCTAAACCCCAGTTTCAAACGTTAGGAAACTGAGAGTCAGTAATAAAAATCAGAGCTGTTCCATATCTTTATAATCATGTCAGCCAATGAAGCAGAGATGTGTTAGCTTTTTTTGTTTGTTTTGTTTTTTAGTTTCAATCGTTTATTGTTAAATTTGTGAAAATTACTACTTTTGCCTTTGATTATATGTTTCCTGTATTGGTCTATGACAGCAGTTATCATACTTTATTGTTATTTCTCATTTCTCTCTCTGCCTGCTGCAACTGCATGCTCAATAAAGACAGTGCCATGTTTTTCTGAGCATCTCATAGAGTGCCAGACCCATTGTGACATGTAGACTAACTGATGAATGTTTGTAATATTTTCATGCACATGTACATTCTAGGCCACTTAATCATTTTATTAATATTTGGGTTTAGAGAGCCATTTTTCTTATTAACATTTTTAAAGTATATTTTGATATATTTATCCTAAAGAGAAAAAAGAGTACCACTGAATTATTCTTCAGTGTTGTCTCATACCATTTTAGTTGTGATTGTTTCTTTTAACATGTTAGCTCCATCTTTCCTAATATTATCATATGATTTTATTTTAAAGATAGTGTCTATTCTACTTTAGGCAATAAAGTGTTTTGTTTTTAGAAATGAGTAATATAGTAAAACTGGTACTAATCTAATAATAAATTGTTTGTAATTGTGGTAACACCACAACAATCGTTTTAATATCTACATATTTTAAAATAAATATACCTTTTACTTTTCCCTTTTTATCTTCTTTTTTATTTCTCTTTTTCTTTATTTATTTTTTATTTTTTCAGTAAACAATTATTGGCCCTCTACAATGTACTTATAATTCTAGGGATCTGAGATACAGCCAAGAATGAGAATAACCCTCCTGGAGCTTACACTCTAGAGATAATATCAAGAAGAGACTCACTTTTAGGAAAGTGTTATAAATACACAAATCTAAAAACCAAGAAGTAGGAATTTCAAACAGCTTCTTTAATAAGGCCATATAAATAATAATTCATATAATTTTAATTGGCAGCATATATGATAGTGTTCATGAATTCACTACTTAGAAGACTAGTTGTTCAAGCAAAAAAATGTGAAAATACTTTATATTTTTCTCAATTGACAATAATACACATTTGATGTTTCTTTTCCATTTAAATACAACCAACACCTTAGCACTTGCAAATTTTTATACAGAAATCCCATTTATAAAATACTGATATTGGAATAGTTTTCAACAAAATAATATCAATGTCAAAGTTGAGAATGTATTCTAAGAATAAGTAGATGAGAATTCAGAATCATCTAAATAATTTTGATTAAAAAATTTAAAACATTCTACATAGCAACATAGAAATTGCATATGGATTCCTTAGTTAGTTTTTTCTTTATTAAATCCATATTTCATCTAATAGTTCCAACATCCTCAGAGAAGGGAAAGTTATGTCCAAATGATCCCAGTCTGAGAAAGGCTGTGATTTGAATGATAGTGAAAAGTGCACGAGATTCCACTGGAATGAACACAGCAGTTGTTCCTCCTTTGTATGTTATTATAAAGAGAACTGGGGGTCAAACTGCATGAATGATAAATGAAAGGTGCTTGAATTGGGTTGGTTCTTTTATGAACATTATACATTGACCTTGGCAGTTTTGACAATTACATCCATCATTTCTAGGAATGTATTCCAACACCCCAGCCTATTTTCTAATGTGACCAAATAAAGAGTTTGTGAATATAAGAATCAAAGATTGATTTTCTGTGCCACTGCACTGATTAACAGTTTGTTACTTACTGCAGCTTTTTCATTCCCTGGATTATGTGAGAATCATAATTCACTGTGGCACACCTGTAGATAGCATGTGAGAGTGCTTTTTATCTTTACTTACAGCCTTCAAAAGGACCAATATATGACTTCTAAGTTTGATAATCAAAATGAAATAAAACCCTTAAGGAGCTCATTGCATAGTTTTAACATGCCTTTTATTATTTCCATGTTGCTTCAATAGAAACAGCTGGCTGAAAATGGAAATAGACCATTTTTATTTTTACACTATTTCAACCTGTGGATAATATAGGTACCATTTCAAGTATAAAAGAAGTTTTCTGCCTCAAATACTTTTTTGGTATGAGTAGAATTATTAGGTTGAAAAGCAGGTCCCACAAACCAAAAACTTTAAATGTAATGTTGTTTGCAGTCATGATTTTTTCCCCCAGAAAGTGTACTATTAACTACATGGCAGTACCTTAAAAGGCTAAAGTAATGTGTGTGAGAGAGAGCACTGAGAAATTCTGAATTATCTACTGTTTTCAAACAGTTTTCTTTAAAATGGGGGGGTGATAATGGCTCCATGTCAGAGCTAGTTGGGTTGTCTCATTGACATTGCTTTATATTGCAAATGACAAGTAAATTTACAAAAGTCAGGAATGTAGTATTTACCCACAAGCCCCTATCTCACCTTGGTTTCAAACAGATAAACTAGTACATATCAGACATTCAGCCCAATCTGATAATTTTTAGGTTTAATGTAAAGTATATTAATCAGTCAACTTCTTCCAAGATTCAAACTTCTCCCACTTGTAGTCACTTTCTTTACCCCTGTGCTGGGCAGAATAGTCTCAAAGTCCATTGTGTCAGAAGCTTGTATAGGAAATCCACAAAAATGATTGTCTTTGTCATCCATCTGTTGCATGCTTCCTTGCCCTGCTAAGTAGATTCTATTTCCAGCTCACTTCTGAGTCTGCCCTGGATTTTAGAGAACGTTAACATATCTTTAGACATGTTAGAAACATGAGTGGATCACTTCTGGTACCCACCACTTCCTCTAGGAAGCAACAATAAGCTGCTTCTGTAAATGGAAAGTGAAGCATATTAATTTCTTACACCCAAAGCCCCTATTTCTTGCCCCACTTTTCTAGCTTAGAGGGGATGACAGGGAAAGTGTATAAACATTACATTTCCTTTAACTAGATTATATTTCCTCTAAGTTCTACTATTTCCTAGCACAATTTCCTGTATAACCTGGGCCAGGAGGAAATTACATTTCAATGTGAGGTCTTATACCAATAACAGTGTCTTTTTTACTTACTAATTTATAGTCGGTCATCATCTTTACTTTCAGTGGTGTATCAGTGGTGGGTTATTTCCATAGCATTTAATGCACATTTAGTTAAGCCAAAGTAGTGAGTAGTAATATGAATCTGGTAAGCATGTGGAAATCCAGTAGAGCAATCTTGTTATACTGCCTCCTGTCTCTTCATTCAATATGAATTCATTGAAGATATGATATATATCCAGCACTGCACTATGTCACAAGAATGGCATAAGGAAAGATAAACAATTCTAAAGCACTGTGAGTAGAGAAAAAAAAATTGGATGTTTGCCATATAGTTAAGTACTTCCTATATTACAGGGAAAGTAACCAGGTTTAGAGATTATAGAAGTTGCACTCAATATCGGCTAAGAGAATACATTTTTTGAAGGGTGTTAGTGGGAAACAAGTTTAAGATTGCTATGAAAAAGTGACAGTTAGGTTGAAACATGAAAAAAACGACATCATAGTTTAAGACTGAAAAATGAGTATGTAAATTCCAAGGAAATAAGGAGATAAGGAGATGGAAGTTGGGATATGACAAGTGTTTCAGGCTTAAATAATGGTATGATCAAGTTCAGAAGTGAATACATAACACTGTGAAGTTCTGTATGGCTGAAAGACTGAGTACAGTGTCTAGTCTCATAAGAAATAAGGTAAAAAAAAAAAAAGGAGGCAGGAGCATATGCATAGCACTGAAATGTATCCTAAGAGTTTGGACTTCAGATGATGTTATATATTACAAGACTAAAAGTCTATTCTCAGAGTTCAGAGATGTGAATTTGAACTCTGGCTTCACTATTTACTTCAGCATTGTTACATATTTGCTTCACCATTTTTGTTTCTTTGACCAGTTGACCTATCAATTATGATATTTTACCTTTTAAGGAAAAATTTCGAACATCTTTAAATCCTTAGCAATAAAGTTTTTGAGCACCACTCCAACATTTATTTTTTATTATTTTATTTAACTATAAGTTATATAACATATTACTTTAAGACAATATTATGCATACTACAAAAATACACAAAATTTTAAAGTGGTCTAAAAATAAATAATTTTAGCATTATTTACAATAGTCAAGATATGGAAGCAACCAGGGTATTCATCAATGGATGAATGGATAAAAAGAGGTGATACATATATACAATGAAATATTACTCAGCCATAAAAAATGATGAAATCTTGCCATCTGTAACAATTTGGAAAGACCTATAGAGTATTGTGCTGAGTGGAGTAAGTTATACAGAGAAATATAAATGCTATATGATTTCACTTACATGTGGAATCTAGAGAAGAAAATAAAACAGAAACAAACTCGTAGGCATGAAGAACATTTTGATGGTTGCCAAAGGTGTGTGAAGTTTGAGGGTGGGTTAAACAAAGAAGGGATTAAAAAATACAAATTAGTCATGAGGATGTAAAGTATAGCATAAGGAATATAATCAATAATATTGTAATAACTGTGTATAGTGTCAGATAGGTTACTATATGTATGGGTATGATCACTTTGTAAGTTATATAAATGTCTAATCATTATATTGTACACCTGAAACTAATAAAACATTGTATGCTGACTGTAATTAAAAATAAAAATAATATTTAAAAATTAAAAATAAATATATATTATTTATTACTGATTAAATATTATGTTACATTATTCATATATTAATTATTTTATTTCTAGTTATTTTGTTAGTCAACAAGATAGAATTTTTTTAATAATGGAAATAGTATAAGCTCTAATTATATATTTTCTTATGAGAATTTTATTTTATAGGCTTCATGTTTTCCAAAAATATTTTTTAATAAATGTGAATAAATAAATTTTAACATCAGGTTCTGAATTTAGTTTATTTCTATGATTGGTAGTAATGGTGGTAATCAATGAAAATGATATATCTATCATTGAACAATATGTACAACATAAACTACATATGAGATGAAGTTTTGTGTTTATGATAGCAGATATAAATCCATATTTCAGAGTCTTAAGATAGTCTTGATAATTTTACCTTGTTTTTGCTCACTTCTTGTCATTGTCATTTTTTCAACATGCTTTGTAGATGAATGAACTTGTACAGTGATTGAAAGCATTATTCCCCTGACATTTTCTTGGTTGCTTGTGTTTGTTTTAGATATGTTATATTTTTATGAGAGTCATTTTAAGCCATTTGTTAATTTTGTATGGCTAAGTTAGTTCTAACTAAATAAAATTATCAGTAAATTCCCTTTTTGATTAGACACATAGGATATCACATTGAAATCATATAAAGGTGGACAAATGTATTGTGGATCTTCCCCTCTACTCTTTCCCTTTCATCTTCCCCCACCCACACCCTTGCCCTCTTCTTTAAGATGAACAGAAAAATCCACAACAAAAACTCTAAAATCACTTAGGATTCATGAATTCAAGGAGCAAATATATGTAAGTACACATTCATATGAACTAAGACCTGTTATCACTGCATCCATCTGCATTAGATAAAACATCTAAAACAAGCTCCATTTTCTACCCTAAATCTCTTCAAAATGCTTTTGTTTCATAGAACTCCTAACGTTATAATTTTCTTAAAATTTTCTGAAATATATCGATGGTCCTGAAATACCCCTATTAACAGGTTTTGGGGTTAAATCATGGTTATTTTCTTCTGTCACATTGTGACTTAAATGCCCTCAATATTTCAGGATTGAAAATAGACTTTAGCTCTTTCAAATAACCATTAAGATTGAGTAAGGACTAATAATCACTTACCTCTTTCTGGTGATTTCACATGTGCCATCAATTCTCAAGGATTATTTGATTTTTTTATTATATAATTCTTTTTAAATGTATCAGTTGTATTATCAACATATTGACAATAAGGAACACACCGATTTCAGATAATTAATATTTTAAATAAGTTTGATTAATATTAATCATATTTTATCTTATCAATGTATTACATAGCTTTCCACATATGGTTTCTGCTTTAATTCCATGAATTAGAAATATTTTCATGCCTTAAAATTATAAAGTATTAAAACAATAATGACTTTATTTTTTTTCTTCTGCTCCTCTTCCAGTGCTTATATTATTAAAAGAATAAAAAGAATTGCTTAGTGTAGATAAGCATTAAATGATTTACTGAAGTTGGTATTGTGTAAAAATCCCTTGAATGGGAGTTAAAATTAAAATGAAGAAAAAAGGATAATAAATTGGCCTCAGGTATGGATCACATTAAAAACAAGATTATTATTAAATGTCAAGTATGCTTTTCTTCAAAGTAGCAAATTTATCTTTTCTAAAAAAATTGAATTCCATTGGTTAACTTGATATAGAAAATTTGTAATTTCCAAATAGCAAAAATGTACTCATTAAACATATTGAAATAATTAATGTTCTTCTATCCCAAGATGATATTATTGAACTAGTATTCTCAGATTGGTTCTTGGCTTCAATTAGAAGACATATCCCTGCTCTGCTACCTCATTATCAAGAATTTTTGAAATAACGAGCTCATGTTAAAGGGAAGAATGCATTTTACAAGAGTTTGACATCATAGCCTTGCCCATATTGGCAAAGAGAATATAGTATGCACACAAATAACAGTTATTACATTTTATAATTTATGAATGTCATAAAATGCATATTTTACTTAAAGAAGGAAAGAAAAACAATTTAAGTGGTGAAGAAAATTGAGCCAACAGTTCTACTCAGTGAGTATTTGTATCATTGTGAATGTAAAATTGAAGCATAACTCAGTTCTTGTTTCATATTAATTCTAATATTGTTCTCATAGTGTTAGCATATTTTTTTCACTCAAAATGACTCATAATGAAGATCAAACTCTTTATCCAGTGTTCAAGTGAAGAAAGTAATATATCCTAATGTGGAAATATTAGCTAGGTTGGAAATGTTGAACTCCAAGGAGACATCTTTGTAAGGAGTTTTCCAGGGTAGTTTTGGTTATAGTGATCCTCAATTAGCTTGAAGACCTAATACCTAAATCCTTCAGAGATGTACTACCATATAACTGACACAGTTTAAATATGAATTTTATTGTCTTCTTCAATCAGTCTAGAAAGATTGTATTTTTCTAAGTACTGGTCTATTTCTTCTAGTTTATTAAATTTGGTGTTATATACTTTTTCATAGTATTCTTGCATGATACTTTGTATTTCTGTGATGTCAGTCGTAATTTCCCCTCTTTCATCCTTGATTTTGTTTATTCATGTCCTTTCTCTTTTTTCTTGAGTGAGTCTAGCCAGGGATTTATCAGTTTTATTAACCTTCTCAAAGAACCAGCTCTTTGTCGCATTTATTTTTTCTATTTTTTTGTTTTGTTTTCAATTTTATTTATTTCTGCTCTAATTTTGATTGTTTCTTTCCTTCTGCTGACTTTTGGCCTCATTTATTCTTCTTTTTCTAGTTTTTTAAGATGAAGTGTTAGGTTGTTTATCTGGGCTTTTTCTTGATTTTGGAGATAGGCCTATAATGATGTGAACTTTCCCCTTATGACCACTTTTGCCATGTCCCAAAAGTTTTGATATATTTTACTATTGTTATCATTCATTTCTATGTATCGCTTGAGCTCTCTTTTTATTTCTTCTGTGACTCAGTTATTCTTCAGAAGCATGTTGTTTTAATCTCCATGTATTTGCAGTTCTTCCTGATTTCTTTCTGAAGTTGATCTCTAGTTTCAAAGCATTATAACCAGAGAATAATGTTGGTATGATTTCAACCCTCTTATATTTGTTGAGACTATTTCTGTGTCCCAGTATGTGGTTGATTCTTGAGAATGTTCCATGTTCACTAGAGGAGAATGTATAAGCAGCTGTTTGAGGATGGAAGGCTCTGTAAATGTCAATTATGTCCAATTGGTCTAATGTGTCATTTAAGGATGTTATCTCCTTATTGATTTTCTGTTTGGATGATCTATCCACATCTGACAGTGGGGTATTTAGGTCCCTTACTATGATAGTGTTTTGGTCTGTTTCTCCCTTTAGTTCTTTTAGTAATTGGTTTACATATTTCGGGGCTCTCTTATTGGAAGCATAAATATTAATAAGTCTTATGTCTTCTTGGTGCATGATTTCCTCTATCGTTATAAGTGTCCCTCAGTATCTTTCTTTGCCTTTTTTTTTTTTGAAGTCTATTTCATCTGATATTAGTACCACTACTCTTGCTTTTCTCTGAATGCCTTTTGCTTGAAATATCATTTTCCACCCTTTCACTTTGAGTCTATATTTGTCTTTGGAGCTGAAATGTGTCTCTTGGAGGCAACATATGGTTGGGTTTTGTTTTTTGATCCAATCTGCAACTCTGTGCCTTTTTATTGATGAGTTCAGCCCATTTCCATTTAAGGTGATTATTGAAATATGAGGTCTTCTTATAGCCATTTTATCTTCTGCTTTCTGGTAGCTAGATGTTTCCTTTGCTTCCTTGTCCTTGTGTTTCTGTTTTCTTCATTTTGGTTTGCTTTTGTGTGTTTTCCCTCTGGTTCTTCTTGTTTTATGTTATATACTTCGGCTTTGAATCTTCGGTGTATGGTTACCATTACGAATATGAAAAGGATAGTTATATATACACAGTTGTCCATTTTCTTCTGCGTGTGCCTTATCTCCATTCCCCTTTGAGAATTTGGATCTTTGAATCTCCCCCTTTTACTCATTGTTATCTCAATTTGTCCCTAGGTATGCTGAACATTCATTACTATCTTGTTATAACAATTCTCTTATTATTTAAGCTTATAATACCCTGTTCTTAGTAAGGGTTGCACTCCTCTGCTTCTATTTGCCTGATAGTTGCTTTACTCCTAATTATGTATGTTTTTTGTCGTTTTGTTTTAGGTGAACTGACCTCTTTCAGTATTTCCTGTAGCGCAGGCCTCACAGTGGAGAATTCCCTTAGTTTTTGTATGTCTGGAAAGGTCTTAATTTCTCCTTCATATCTAAAGGAGAGC
Source organism: Eidolon dupreanum (assembly GCA_028627145.1). Lineage (NCBI taxonomy): Eukaryota > Metazoa > Chordata > Mammalia > Chiroptera > Pteropodidae > Eidolon > Eidolon dupreanum. Next base: position 66,930,650 of record CM053507.1, read on the forward strand.
TAAAGGAGAATTCTATCTTTTTACTTTTTAAAATTAAAAAAATATATATATATATATAATCTAAAGGAAGTTTTAAAATGGGAAAATATTAAGCAGAAACAAGCAGCCTAATAATGTCTTTCCATATTTTTATTCATGTATCCAGATGCATATAAACACACATATATATAGGATTTACTTTATATATAACCTGAGTCATATAATATACTTTAATTTAAATTTTTATTTTTTTTCCATTGAACAATATAGCATGTGCAACTCATAAAGACAACAGACATAGCTCAAAAACATTCTTTTAAATGGTCACATAACATTTCATAGTTCTTCCATTGATAGACATTATACTTAGGTTTATACTACTAAAGCTGGTGCTGCAATGCAGCTACTATACACATATGTTTTGTTTCTATAGAGTAAATCTGAAAGTGACTTTCCAGGGGTAGAAGTCATAGTAATTTTAGTTTTAATAAATTTTGCCAAATTAATTCTCAAAGATTGGAGCAATTTACATTCTACCAATATTGGATGTTACTGTTTTTTTTTTTTTTTAAATTGTAGGCCAATTTAATATTTTATAAAGTGAAATCTCACTATAAATATAATTTGCATATTTCTGACCATTTATGTGATTAAACTTATTTTTATTTGCTATTTTCTATTTTAATTCTTCTCTTGTAAGTAGTTTGCAATAATTTAATTATTCTATTAGATTGCTTGTCTATTTCGCTTATAAGATTGCTAAGAAATTATGTAAAATACATTTCCTCAGAATTGCCTTTTTTTTCCCCTAAATCATGGGTGTTTGTTTAATTTACATCATTTTACGACATGCGAGATATTTTACTTTTGGAGACCAGGTTTGTTCTTGATTATTTTGAAGATTCTAGAGTCTTTGACTTTTTGAGATCTCTTGCATGCTACCTTTATAGAAACATTTTTCTGGATTTTATTGTAACATTTTAGTTTAAAAAATCATTTAAGTTATTCATTCATTTGCAAATAAAGATAATTCAGCTTACTCTTATGCGAAAAATAATAAAAAATAATAAACTATCTTATGCTGGGGAAAATGTCTTTTATTTATTTTGTAGTCAACAAAATACATTATAAGTAATATATGTATTTTGATAACATTTTAAATTGTATATACATAGACATACATACCTAAAAAATAAACATCAAAATGTTAAGTGTGAATTTCTAGATGAGACATTACATTTGCTTTTAATTTTGTTCTTTGTCCATTTCTATTATGAATATGCAGTATATTTGCAATTGGAAAAAAACTAACTTGTAAGCATAAAAATGGAGCTTTGCAAAAAATATACTATGGAGTTAATATTGAGGTAATCTTTGTAAAACTGTGGCATAAACTATGTATTATAATGTAAAAATAAAGCAACTGAAATAAAAATTATTGAACTCTGCTAGAAAAGTGATAGACTTTAAAAAACATTTCTCAAGAGAAATACTATTCGTACTTTGGATAGTAAGATTCTTCCAGGGGCTGGACTATCCTAGTAATTATAGGACATGTAGCATTCCTGGTTCCCTTTCACCAAATTCCAGTAGCATACTTTAGTCATTAAGATAAATAAAAGGCCCTCACTATTTCTAAATACTCAGATATTGAAAACTATGGCTAGAAGAAGGTTTTGTATAAGTGAAAGAAAATCAAGCGGCCATATTTATGAATGAGTTTGCACGTAAGTTGTGTGCATAACACGATAGAAGGTGCTAAAAATAAAAAATAACTTCCAAATGATCTTTCTTATGTCCAATGTCTTTAGGTTAATGTATCATCCCATGAAAATTTATTCATGCCTACTACCCTAAATCTCAGTTCTGAGCTTTAGGTTTTAATTGAGTCACTTCTCAAAACTTCCTTTGTGACCTTGGATGTCACTTTGCTTCACTCTCCTGGCATCACTTTACTTTTCTAAATCCTTCAAAATTAAGCTAATGAAAATTCCAGCTCTAAAATTCCAGTGTTAATTGACTTATAGTCTCATTTGTGAATATATACATAATAATTTTTACTAGGAGCCACATGTACAGAGGCAAAATAAGCAACAACCTGTTTCTTCATCAAGGTCACAATCCAGTAAGAGGTTATGAATTTAAGTTATCCAGAGGGTTACTAAAGTGAATTCTTAACTACTTTTATGAGTTTAATATCAGAATGATCACATAAAGAATGGTTTATGAGCAGAGATCATAATTTTAAGAAAATAGTTCTTAGAGATGTGGGAGAATAAAAAAATCCAGCAGATAGAAAAATCGTGCTATGTTCAAATCAACTGGGCTAGCATGAATTGAACTTCAAAAATTGAACTCTCAAATGACAATCTATTTTCTATAATTATACAGCCAGACGTCTTTAGATTGGTGTCCTTGCCATATGCACCCTTACTATTTCTACTATTACTATACTAAACACTATTATTTTAAAAATGTTTTCCATCCTTACTAAATTGTAAGTGCTGAGAGGGGAGGTATAGGACTACATTGAAGATGATTATATACTCAATATCCCAACAGCTTTTAGGTACTTTATCTTGCATTGTTTTATTGTGGCCCACTTTTTACATATAATCTATTTAGAACCTCCTGTTATCCCCTTGTTTCCCACTTTATTTTAGTACTCTTTGTACAGCATTGATACGGAAGAATTGTTAAGACAGGAAAGCAAGTGTCATATGCAAAAACAGTAGCAATGTATTGGCCATTGCATCCTTTTTCACTCTGGTTCTCTATGCATATTCCACATTTAGGATTATTGCTGTTTCTACCATGCCTTCAGGTGAGTGGGAATGTGACTAGAAACTTGACTGGAAACTGTATAGGCTTGTCAAATCCCTCACTACCCCATCTTTCCTCCCAAAGAAACTCACTGCTTGATACTAATACATTTGTGTCTCTCTTAATTAAGTTAAAATGTTACCATGAAAAATCTTTTCTTTAACTTCAGATGGAATGCTTTGTCATATCAAACTATATTTTTAGTGTGAGGTTCAAAGCACATTATATTACTTACTAAAGATTTTTATTATTTATTTTACTTCACTATGTAAAATAAGTTTTACTTACTATAGAAGTGTATTTTTATTTACCACGCATTTTTATTTATGAAAGGTTGTTAAAAAATAAAAAAAATATTGATATAATAAGGGCACAATCTTTATATGTAAGTTCTATTACCTCAATCACTAAATCTCATTTTTCTCACAATAAAGTGTGCATTTTGTCAGCCCTTTAAAATAAAATTGTTCTGTTCTTATAAAATTGTTTATGATCAGTGATTTTTATGAAATATGGTATTTTCCAGGTAATATATTCTCAAATAAAACTACTCATATAGTTATTAGAATTTAGAGTAAATGGAAGAACAATTTGGTATGGCTTTGAATTACCTAAAAGGAATTTAGAATATAATTTTTGATGTTTTGAGACATCAGAATAGCTCATTAAGTCAAAAAATTAAACAGCTCATGTGCTTAACTTTTCAATCTTAGAATGATAAAAATATATCACAAAAAGAGCAAAATAGCAAATATCTATATTTCCATTATTTCATTAATTATGTATTTATGTAATTTATGTTAGGTAGCCTTTATAAAGAAACTATCAAAAAGTGTGCCAGACAATTAACACGTGAACTATTAAACAAAATAAGCAGAAAAAAAATATATTTTCTATTGAAATCTTAAACTTGTTTGTAGCAAACCAAAGACAATGACGTTCACCTGTGCCTTTCCTAACAATTTGCTGCCTTAGTTTTAGAAATGCAGCTGAATGACATGAAGTTTTGATGTTCATGCTGCATTCCTCAGCATAATGTAGGCAGAGAGTACCTTCTACTTTCTCCTGATTAAATAGCACCCCTAGTCTGGAAGAAAGGAGATGCTATTTCTATGTGGATATTTTGCTCATAAAATCAGAAGGGATTTGCTTATAAGGTTCATTAACTTTTGGCCTCTATTGGCAATAACCCATACTCAGGAGGCCACCATTGTGACACCCTCAAAGGAACTCTGCAAAGTCTAGAAGGAGAATACCTGCTCTGAAGTTTCCCACCTTCTCTGAACTGAATTTGCACAGCCACCCCAGGAGGGGAGAATGCAGCTTTGAAAAATAACACCTTTGTTATTCCAAGTGTTAGATATGAAGCTGAGTTTTCAAATGGCCTCAAGGTTTGTGCACCCTTCACCAAACACAGATGGAAACTGGACTCTTTGAACTGCTTTGAAAATCTGTTACTGAGTATTGCTATGGGTCTGTGAAGCAGCCATTCTAACTTTTGACAGCCTGCAATTTTTATGGCTGTGTGATGACAAGGGATAAAATAACTTCATTTTAGAAATAAGTGGCCTATATACCAGGGTGGGGAATGCCATCATCTAAGCAAGATTTAATCTTAACTATAGTAATTCTAAATGGTGGTCTTTAAAAAATGGCTTAAATATTAGCATTATAAACAAGTCGTAGATGACATTAATTCATATTATTCTACTTGTTATTTTTACTTTTTATAATTTCAATGTTTGTCTTCAAATATTAAAATATATAAAGATGAATATCACTATTCATATATCAGTGATTAACATTACAGTTCCTTGGAGCTTTTGCAGTTCCATTAGAATATACTGACTCTTGAATCAGAAATATTTGCTGTACTAAGTCAATGTCATGCTCTGTGTTATATTGTGGTTCCATGAAAAAAATTAATTTAACACCAGAGTTTTCATTTGCCTATATTAAGGACAATCTTTGAATAAAAACCACCATAAATGGACAATCTTATTTAAGTTACATTCAAGTCAACAGAATTTACAATGTATAGTCTGAGCCTGTTACATATGTGGCATATAACCAATTAGGTTGTTCTTGCTTTCCTTTCAAAGCAAATTGAATCTCTGATAGGAATCAAGACAGTCCGACAAACTGGCAGAAGGCTCTGAGAACTTCAGTTATGTTGTTCTTAATAGGAAAACTAAGATTTGTCCAATACAACTGACAGTATTAAACTGTATATTCTCAATGTGGTTTGTTCGATTTTACAAATACTTAATATTGTACATGTATATATAATATATGTTTGTGTCTGAGCTAGAAAAGCAACTACCTCTTAGGTTGATGTCAAATTAAGCATATTTTAACGATAAAGTTCTTATGGAAACATTAACTTAGCTATGTTGTTTACATGCAACTTTTTTATGCTGGGAGTTTAACTATATCAACAGGGGTACATCATGATATATATTTAATAAAAATGCATACTTTAGCCACAGCAGGCTTCTTCCTTGGAGCATGGAAAGGAGAGCTGTGTGGCCCCATCTCAGCAGGTATACACCAGCAGGACAGAGCAGACTTGGTAATCTCTTCTTTGGACCTATTGAACTTTTTTTTTTTAAATGATGTATATATAAAGAGAGCATGGATCTGAGCTTCCTTGTAACTTTTACCCCCCAGGGTACACTGAGTGACTATAAAATCCTGGCATGCACAATATTCTTTATTCCATCCTTCCTGCCACAAAGTATTAATCATGGTAAAAGGAAAAATCTTACATCATGGGAATTTACAATCTCTACATCTTCCTTGAGTTTAAATGCTTGTATTATTCAAAAGTGACACTAAAATTTAAATGATGTTTCAAGAACGGACAAGTGGAACTATTACCAGTATCTGATAATAACTACCTGATGTAAGAAAAAAGAAAGAGTTCCTGGAACTAAAGAGGAGAAAAAGAGAGGAAAGAAAGAATGATTTGTCAAATGGTTTTCCCCTCTATTCCTCTATTTCACTGACAAAGAAGTCAGAAAGATGTGTAAAATCTCATTCATTTTCTTAAGAAAAAAAAAAACTTGAATGATAAAAAAAGAAAAACATGACTTCTTTGCTTATGTTCACACATCATTCTTAAAAAATAATCTCAAAAAGAATAAAAGCAAAAATGATGATATATAGTTAGTGTGATCTTCAAATTACTAGGCTGTGTAATAACTTAAGACATCTAGAAATTCATTCTATAACCATTATTTTATTTTATTTCTAAACTTTTTAAATATTCAGTTATAGGTGACATTCAATATTTTATTCATTTCAGGTGTATAGCATAGTGTTAGACATTTATATAATTTACAAAGTGATCACCCCAATAAGTCTAGGACCCCCGACACCAAATACAATTATTAGTATATTATTGACTCTATTCCCTATGCTATACTTTACATCTCTGTGACTATTTTTATAACTGACAATTTGTACTTCTTAATCCTTTCTCCTTTTCACCCTCCCACCCCACCCCCAATCCGGTGACCATCAAAGACTGTGGAAAAGGAAACATTTCTCTCAGTCTGGTTACAAGATTGTTGCAAGCTATGTTAAGGGCTAGAAATAAAAATGATTAAGGCAGAGTCCTTTCCAGGGCCACCATATTTGATTATGCTGATTGTTAACTGCCCAGAGATACCCAAGCCAAGGACAGAAGTGGGGCTATAATATGGCCATGCTCTACTCCCCAAGCCATAAGCTCACAGTGTGATACCTGTTCAGTGGAGATGGAACAGGGGATACATTTTTCTTTTTAATTCACAGAAAAGGGACACCATTTTTAACCCACACTGTCATACTGCAAATATTTTGACCTCAGTATAGCTCGAAAATGTTGATATGTCAGACCTAAAACTTTACTGAAAACTTACTTTTCCGTGTAAGAGGCAAGCTATCTGCCAAGCACTTTATACATATCACATATGTATCATTTATTCCTCAGAAGAATAAAAGTGCTTTATCAGGTCCAACATGGAATGGTCCCCAAGCTTACTCTCACGCCCCTCATCTCCCCCTATTCTCCTTTATGCCTCCTCTGCTCCTCACTTTTCCTAAGGGCCTTTGTACTTGATAGTCCCTCTGTTTGAAACACTTCCTCCACAGAACAGCTCTGCGGTTTATTTCCTCACTTCCTGCACATTCCTAACCACCCTCTTATTAGGAGAGCCTTACTGACAAGTCTGTCTTAGAGGAAGCCATCCCTCTGAGGACTCTCAAGCACTTTGGACTTACAGTCCATTTATTCTGCCTAATTATTCTTCATTTAACTTACTATCCTCTATATTACATATTTGTTTGTTTGTTTGTTTGTTTGTTTGTTTTTATTAAGTTTATTGAGGTAATATTGGTTAATACAATTATATAATTTTCAGGTGTACATTATTTGACATCTGTATATTCTATTGTGTGTTTACCACCCAAAGTTCAGTTTTCCTCAGCTATCATATATTTGATCCCCTTTACCCACTTCGCCCTCCACTCACCCCCTATGTTTGACCCTCTTTACCCCGTCTCCCTCCCCCCACCTTCCTCATCCCACTACTAACCACTACTCTATAGTCCTCTACTAACCACTAGTCTATATTACATATTTAATTAGTGCTCTATTTATAGTCTACCTCCCAAAACTAGAACCTAAGATTCAGGAAAGAAGGACTTTTTACCCATTTTGTTTTCTGTGATATCCGCACCTCTGAAAACTCTAGTGTGTCAATGACTTAACCCACCATGAGACCACCTGTGTAGATTTGTCCTAGGGTTTACCTGTCCCATCTTCACCCCAGATGTACCAAAAAATAGGCAACTTTTACTAGAAGGGAACTTACTCTCATTATTTAATCAAAATTTAGATATTTTAGAGTAATGTATTATTTTCTGAAGAATTCTTTTTAAATATATTATATAAAATATGAAAAAGTTTCTTAGGAAGTAACATACAGTGATATAGTAATTAATTGCTGTCCCAAACCAATTTAAGGTTTTTATAGTCCCTACTACAAGGAATCGTGTTAGGCTACATACAACAAACAGCGACATAATAGAATTCATTTTTAGTAGATTAGAAACTATTTTTTCCTGTAGCAAGAAATTTTGAAGTTGACAGGTTTAGGTCAAATGTAGCCTCTTCACAACACTTTCAGAACTTCAATTTCTTTTGTTTTTCTTCCTCTCCATCCTCATGGTTTATCTTTCATTGAATAGTCATAGTAGTGTATTCCCCACCATCCCCTGTCTTTGAGGCCATGTTTCAGGCAGGAGGGTAAGTAAACTGAGAATAAAATATATTTTTGACAGTTAAGTCTGACCACTCTGAGGAGATTTTCCAGAATTCTACACTACAACTCTTACTCGTACAACTCTTACTGTTAGAAAGGATTGTGTCACACAATTGCACATACTACAGAGAACCAAGAAAGGTAGTTTTAGAGGAATGGATTTTCACCTCCATGTAAATCATATTTTCTGGTAAGAAATATACAAACAATAGTGAGAAGGCAATTAGTAGATAATCCATCACTGTCCTATAAGAGGGTAGTAGATATCAGGTTATCAACCAACAGTGTATGCTGCAAGTGAAAAAGGAGAATGTTTTCTCTATAAAGATTTTCTCAACCTTCATATGGTCTTCTAACACAATTTTTTAGAGGTTCAATACATAATTATTTTAAAGCAATAATAAAAATTATTATTTTTATTATATTAAAAAATGATCAAGGGATATGAGGTATGTTCAAAATAGCCAATAAAAATAAAAGATTTTAAACCTCACTTGTAAAAAATGCAAAATTAGAATAGTGAGATACGATTGCCTATCTTCAGACTGGCAGGAATAGAAAGGTCAGATAATATCAAAATTTACAAAGATGTAAGAAAATGGAAACTCCTCTATTGCCAGTGAGAGTGTCAACTGGTACAACAAGTTTAAGAGCCATTTGGTGATATCTAGTAAAGATAAAGAGGCTCATATCTTTCATGTTAACATCTTCCAATGTCATATACCTTAGAAATGCCTTTGCACAGACAGTCCAAGGAGATGTATATACATATGTAGATTTTATCTTTGCTTATGATATCAATTGACTGGTTGGCATAAGCATGGTTTTGCTATATTAAGAATTAACTTTTAATAACCCTCTTACTGATGAAATACTGCCATTTTTGACAACATGGATGGACCATGAGATAAGCATGTTAAGCAAAATAAGCCAGACAGAAAAAGTGGAAAACCACATGATATCACTTATATGGGGATATAAACCTAAAAGTAACAAACAGGACAAATAAGCAGAGACTCATGTACATGGACAATAAACTAGTGGTTACCAGAGGGTGATGGAGGAGGGGAGAGGGAGATGGGGTAAAAGGGGTCAAATATGTGGTGATAGAAAAAAATCTAATTATGGGCAGTGAACACACAATACAATATAAATGCCTTACTGTTGAATTGTACATCTGAAACATATTGGATTTCATTAACCAATGTCACTATAATAAAAATTAATTAATTTTAAAAACTACTCATAAATAAGATAAAAATAAAAACCTTCTTACTAATTGCCTATATCACCAACTTTATAGTTTGTTCCTTACTGTAATGGGCATAGTGAAAAAGGATACTGAGATACTACATTTTTTGACTTAGACTGATCCAAATATTTTAATACATATGGAACCAGCTCACTACATATGAAACCATGCTGACATAGTCGTTATTTACAAATAGCCCTTTGGGGTGCATATTTCTATCTCATAATGCAGTTACGAATAAATGTTTTCTGATTTTGTTATGGTTTTGCGAATTGCAGCCTTTATTACATTTAACCCTGCTTCATCCCTACCCCATCACAGAATGTCAACCTGGTGGAGATAAAGTAAATATTTGGTTAACTAAAACCTGACTTCAGAGGTGACATCAGCAACATGGCTAAATAAGACATCTCTTGCTTATATCCTCCCTCAACAACAATTTGGCATCCATCCATGGACAAAAGTGCCTTTGTGACAGCTGTGAGATCCAGCACCTTATGCCAAGGGACCCAGAAGAAGTCTCACCCATCCCTGCAGTGGGTAATAGGTATGAAACTTGGTCCTGGTTCTAGCCATGTTGGTCACAGATTGGGAAGCTCTGCAGGACACTGCCTTAGACAATCACCAACAAATGAGAGAGCCTTTGTAGAAGTCCAGGTTTCTAGCAAAGAGAGTAAAAGGAAGGGTTTGACTTTACCTGCATCACCCCTCCACCAAGGCAGCAGAGCTCAATGCTAAAAGAGACCTTGGCACATAATTTCTCCTGCAAAGGAAAGTGAGAGCATATGAGTGAGTGCCCAATTTTCCCAGCTATGCAGAAAGCTGCCAAAAAGGGTCATTTCTATCTCACTTTATTCTGAGTACTGAGTCATGAACTACATGATTCTCATGTGGGAATAACCTTAGAGAGCAGCAAATAAGACTCTAAGAGGGCATGAAAAGAAGGTGGATCCTACTCTGTCACAGATTCCACCAAAAAGTCTACCCACAAGCACAAGGGATGATTTACTTGCAAGTTCCCTCAGCTGGCCCACAATCACTATGAGCACTCCAAGCATCTTACTCAAATACCCCAAAGCTGTAGCCAATTCCTTGATTGAACTCTCAATGGCGATAGCGAGCTTTGGAAGATGACTAGTGAGTACTTGCAAAAAAATTGACCCATATCTGCAGGACAGGGAGAGACCACAGATTTGAATTTTAGTTCCACCCTTGAGAAAGCAAAAGGAAACTGCTAGCACCTGGCTAGATGCATTGCAGAATCAATAAAAAGCCGTACAAACTTAAAATTTTTTGCCACAAGAGGGCGCAAGAAACACAAAGCAGGTGTATCCATAGAAGACCTGAAAATGCTGCAGAATCACTAAGAGAGCTGAGAGAAGGCATTTCTCTCCAGAGTCAGTTAGTAAAAACTGGAGAAAATGACTGCTACTTCAGATGTGATGATAATAACACAAGACTTCAAAGAACATTAAAATAACTAAAAAAAAAAAACATGATACCAGCAAAGAGCAACACAAGAACTTCCAGTAACCAACCCCAAGACATGGATATCTACAATTTACCCCATAAAGAATTAAAAATAACTGTTTTAAGGAAGCTCTGTTAGCTACAAGAAGACATGGGAAGACAATTAAACAAAATTAGATAAACAATACACAAACAAAATGAGAAATTTAACAAAGAGGTAGAGATGAGATAAGAAAGAATCAAACAGAAATTCTGGAGCTTAAGAATACAATGAATGAAATGAATTATGCAATAAAGAGGGTCAACAGAAGAATTGATCAAACAGAAAAAAAGTAGAAATCAGAAGAAATTAGAGAAGAAGAAATCAAAAAGAAAAAATAAAAGAGTGAATAAAGCCTATGTGATCTATAGGATATCAGCAAAAGAAACAAACTGCTAATTACTTGAATATGAAAAGAAGAAAAGTGAAGACATTGATAACAATACAATAATAGTAGGAGCCCACCTTGAACAATGGATCATCAAACAGAAAATAAATAAGGAGACATTGAATTATACTTTAGACCACAGGGCCTAACAGACATATATAGAACATTGTGTCCAAAAGCAACAAAATTAACATTCCTTTCAAGTGCACAAGGATCATTATCAAGAATAGAACATATAAAAGGTCACAAGTCTTAGCAAATTTAAGAAGATTGAAACCATAAGAAGTATATTTTATGAACAAAATAATGTGAGACTATAAACCAGTAACAGAAGAAAAACTGGAAAATTAACAAATATGTGGAAAGTAAAACATTTCTGAACAAATGAAAATGAAAGCACAACATACCAAAACTTATGAGATACAGCAAAAACAATTAAGAGGAATAAATGCTTATGCTGTATAAATGCTTTTATTGTAGCAATAAATGCATATGTTAAGAAAAAAGAAAGGTCCCAAATAAACAACTTAACTTTACACCTCAAAATAATAGAAATTAAAATCAAAGTAAGCTAAGGTTAGGAGAAGGAAGAAAATAGCAAAAACAACAACAGAAGTAAATAAAACAGAGCCCCCCCCCCCAAAAAAATAAATAAAACAAACAAATAAATGAAAAGATCAAGGAAACTAAGAGCAAATACTTTCAAACATAAAGAAATTAGATAAACCCTTAGTTGGTTAAGAGAAAAAAGAGAAGATAATAAAATCAGAAAAGAAAAAGGAGACATTGCAACTCAGTCACAGATATACAAAGGATTAGAAGAGATTACTATGAACAATTACACACCAACAAATTGGATAATCTAGAAGACATGCATAAGTTCCTAGAAGCATAAAACTTACCAAGACCAATTCATGAAGAAATAAAAAATGTGAACAAAGCATTAATGAGATTGAATAAGTAAATAAAAAGACAAAAGCCCAGTAGGAGATAGTTTCCCTGGTGAACACTACCAAACATTTAAAGAATTAACATTGATCTTTCTAAAACCCCTCAAAAAACTCGAAGAGACAGGAACACTCCTAAACTAATGAGTTCAACAGTATCAGATACCAAAGTCAAATAAGGACACTACAAGAAAAGAAAACCACAGCCAACATCTGTGATTAATATAGCCATAAAAATTTCAATAAAATATTAGCATAATAAGTTCAATAATACATTAAAAGGATCATACACCATAATCAAGTGAGATTTACCTCTAAAATGTAAGGATGGTTTAACATGCACAAATCAAAAAGTACAATACACATTATTAGAATAAAATACAAAAATTAAGATAATCTCAGTCTGTGTAGAGAAAAACATTTGACGAAATTCAAATACGTTTTATGATAAAAACCCAACAAACTGAGTATAGTAAAAAACATACTTCAACATAATAAAGGCTATGTATGACAAGCCCATAGCCAACATCTTGTTTAATGGTGAAAAGTTGATTTTTTTCCAAGATTAGGAATAAAACAATGGTGATCTTTCTCTCTACTCTATTCAAAATGATACTAGTAGTTCTAGTCAGAATAGCAGGCAAGAAAAAAAAGACATTCAAATTGAAAAGAAGTAAAATCATCTCTGTTGTAAGTTATATATTCCTATATAAGAAATTACTAAATACTCCACCAAAAAAAAAAAAAAAAAACCCTGTTAGAACTAATTAATGAATTCAGTAAAGTTGCAGGATACAAAATCAACATACAGAAATCAGTTGTTTCTCTACACTAACAACATATCTAAAAACGAAATAAAGAAAACAATCTCACAATAGCATCAAAAATTATAAAATAGGTAGAAATAAATTTTTCCAAGATGTGAAAGGACCTATTCACTGAAAACTATAAGACTTTGATGAAAAAAATTGAAGAAGACACAAATAAATGGAAAGATATTCTATGTTATGGATCAGAAAAATAAATACTGGTAATGTATTCATACTACTTAAAACCATCTATAGGTTCATTGCAATCCTTATCAAAATTTCAGTGACATTTGTTACAGAAATAAAAATAAATACTAAACTTTTTATGGAATCACTAAGGACCTAAAATAGCCAAGGCAGTCTTGAGAACAAAGAACAAAACTGATGCATTATGTTTTCTGATTTTAAACTATATTACAAAGCTAAAGTTCTCAAAACAGTATAGCATTGGCATAAAAATAGACTCATAGACCAATTAAATAGAATCAGGAGCATAGAAATAAACCCTTAAATGTACAGTCAATATTTGAAAAGGGGTCCAAGAATACTCAATGAGGAAAGAATGCTCTTTTCAATAAATAATATTGAGAAAACTGGATAATTATATGCAGAATGAAAGTAGACCCTCATCATACACCACTCACAAATTAACTCAAAATGGATTAAAGTTAGATTTTCTGAAAGATGGATATGTAGGAAAAACCTGAACTCACCCCTTTCCATGAATACACCAAATACACAACTACATACAGAATAATTTCACCAGAAAAATAACTGAGGACTGTTGAACAACTTCTGCACAATAAATGAGAAAGAAATAACACACAGAGAAAGTTGGGGGAACTGTGAGAACTCTCCAGATTGGCAGAAACTTTCTGGGATCAAAGATGCCAATGAGCACCATTGTTTATATTCCTCCTCCACCTATATAGTGTGGGTGGGAGCTCTGTCCAAGTGCTCTAGCTGACCAGCAAGGCCCTTCAGCATGCCTTAGGCTAACCTGACCAGAGTTTGCTATAGGGCCAGACAGCCAGTCAGCCAGAGTGCCACTGTAGCTGTGTGCCCAGGTTGCCTCAGCAAGTGCCCACTGCAGCCCCAGACAGCCGGTCATCCAGCACAGTACAGACACCATATATTGTCTGCTTTGACTTCAGCCAGCCTGTTGAAAAACCCTGCACATACAGTATACAGAGAGGTCATTTCAACACAAGATCACTTTTTCAAGATGGGATAAATAGCTGTTACTTCTAATTCACAGAAACAAACACAGATGAGTAAAGGAATTTGTTCCAAATGAAAAAATAAGAAAAAAAAAAAAACAGAAAATAACTCCAATAAAACAGAAGTAAATAATTTGCCTAATAAAAAAAAATTCAAAGTAACCATTATAAAGATGCTCACCAAACTTGAGAGTAAAATAGAGGAACTTAGTAAGAACTTCAACAAAGAAGTAGAAAATATAATAAAGAACCAATAGAAATTGGTTCTTATTAACCAATAAGAATACAATAACTGAAATTAAATATATACTTTATGTATTTTTACATTATATTATAAGTCACATTATATTTACATATATTATATATATATATATATATATATATATATATATGTCTTTTTAGGAAGAAAAAGGTCATAACCATAAATAAAAACTATTTGAAAGAAAAAATATATATATATGTACATACATATATGCATACATACACTGGAGGAAATTAATAACAAATTAGATAATACAGAAGAACTAAATAGTGACCTGGAAAACAGAATAGCGGAAACTACCTAATCAGAACAACAAAAATAGAGAGCAATTTTTAAAAAAATGAACATAATTTAAAAGATATCTGAGACAACATAAAGCACTCTAATATTCACATTAGAGGGAGTTCAGAAGGATAAGAGAGAGTAAGGGGCAGAAATCTCATTTAAAGAATATTGGCTACAAACTTTTCTGACCTAGGGGAGAAAAAAGGGATCCAGGTACAGGAAGCATAGAAAGTTTCAAACAAGATGAATCCAAAGATACCCACACCAAGACATATTGTAATTAAAATGACCAAAGTTAAAAATAAAGACAATCTTGAAGGCAGCAAGGCAAAAACAACTAGTCACACATGGGAAATACTATGAATCTATCAGCTGATTTCTCAGCAGAAAGTTTACAGGTCAGAAGAGAGTGGTAGAATATATTTAAAGTGCTGAAAAAATGGAACCTACAATCTAGAAAATGCTACTTCGCAAACTGAAAGAGAAATAAAGGGTATCCCAAACAAGCAAAAACTTAAGGAGTTCATCACCACTCAATCAACTTTAAAAGAAATGTTAGTCTTCTATAAGCAGAAGAAAAATGGTTATAACTATAAATAAAAACTATATGAAAGAAAAAAATCTCAATGGTAAAAGCAAATATATAATAAACAAAGTGAATCAGCTACTTTTAAAGCTAGTATAAAGTTTAAAAGACAAAGGTAACAAAATCAAATAAACTACAATAAGTAGTTAGAGGATACACAAAATGAAAACATCTAAAATATGATGACAAAACATAAAGTGTGAATGAGATAGTAAATAATGTAACACTTTTTGAATGTGTTCTAACTTGAATGCCTATCAGATTAAAATAGACTGCTATAGCTACAGATCTATCTATATGAATCTCATGGTAATCAAAAATCAAAACCTTACAAAACTACACAAAAATAAAGAAAATGGATCAAAAGAAAGCCACTAATGAAAACCAGTAAATCACAAGGGAAAAAATCAAGAGAAAAAGATAGGAATAGAGAAAAATGACAAAATCAATAATAAAAAAACAATTAATAAACTGGCAATAAGTACATACCTATCAATATTTACTTTAAAAGTTAATAAATTAAATGCTTCAATCAAAAGACAGAAAGTGGCTAAATGGATTTAAAAAACAACCATTTATATGCTGGCTGCAAAAGACCCACTTTAGATCAAATGACACAGAGAAACTAAAAATGATGGAATAGAAAAAGATATTCCATGTAAATAGAAATGAAAACAAAACTGGAGTGGCAATACTTATAGCAAACAAAATAGACTTTAAAACAAAGACTGTAAAAAGAGACAAAAATAGTATTACATAGTGAAAAGAGGTCAATCCAAGAAGATAATGTAACAACCATAAATCTACATACCCAACATAGAAGTACCTAAATATATAAAGCAAATATTAATGACATAAAAAGAGAAATTAACAGCAATACAGTAATAGTAGATGACTTTAATACCACCACTTACATCAATGGATAGATCTACCAGACAGAAAATTAACAAGAAAACAATGGCCTTAAATATCACATTATTTCACATGGAGTTAACAGACATACATACACTTTTCAAGTGTACATAGAATATTTTTCAGGATAGATTGCTTGTTAGATCACAAAACAAGTCTCAATTAATTCAAAACTGAAATCACATTAAACATCTTTTTCGATCACAATGGTATAAAACTAGAAACCAGCTATAAAGAAAAAAATTTTAAAAAATACACAAACATGTGAACACTAAATAACATACTTCTAAACAACCAATAAATCAAAGAGTAAATCAAACAAGAAATTAAAAACTACCTTGAGACAAATGAAATAAAAACACAACTGTCCAAATCTATGGGATGTAGCAAAATCGGTTCTAATAGGGAAATTTATAGTGATACAGTCCTACCTCAAGAAACAAACAAAAAAACTCCTAAATAAACAATCTAACTTAATACCTCATAAAGGAACTAGAAAAAGAGGAACAAGCAAAATATTAAGTAGAAAAAAAGGAAATAATAAAAATGAGAGGAGAAATAAATAAAATAGAGACTAAAAACCAAACAACAGAACAGATTAATAAAACTAAGAGCTGGTTCTTTGAAAAGATAAAAGTGATGAATCTTTATCCAGACTCAGCAAGAAAAAGAGAGAGAGCTTAAATAAATAAAATAGAAAGTGAAAGAGAAGTTACAACTAATATAATAGAAATACAAAGGATCATAAACACTATGAACAATTATATGCCAACAAATTGGACAACATAGAAGAAATGGATAAATTTCTAGAACTATACAAAATTCCAAGACTGGACCAGGAAGAAATCAAATCTGAACAAATCACTCACTAGCAATGAAATTAAAGTAGTAATAAAAAAAAAAAAATCCCAACACACAAAATTCCAGGACCAGATGGCTTTACATGTAAATTCTATCAATAATTTAAAGAAGAATTAATATCCATCCTCTCAAACGATTACAAAAATTTGAAAAGGAAGAAATGTTTCTCAACTCATTCTATGAGGCTATCATTACCCTAATACCAGCATTACCCTAATGCCAAAACCATACCAAGACACTACAAAAAAAGAAAATTACAAGTCAATATACTAGATGAATATATATGCAAAAATTCTCAACAAAATATTAGCAATCTAAATTCAACAATATAGTAAAAGGATTATTAGACTCTATGATCAAGTGAGATTTATTTCAGGGATGCAAGGATGGTTCAATATCCACAAATCAATCAGCATGATACCATATCAATACAACCAAAAATAAAAATTATACTATTATCTCAACAGATGCAGAAAAGCATTTGACAAAATTCAACATTTACAATAAAAATTTTCAACAAAGTGTGTATAGAAGAAGCATCCCTCGACATAATAAAGACTATTACAAACCCACAGCTAACACTATACTTGAAAAGTGATAAGTGAAAAACCTGTCCTTTAAGATCATGAAAAAGACAAAGATTCCTACTCTCACCACTTTTATTCTATATAGTATTGAAAGTGATAATCAAAGCAACCAGAAAAAAATAAAATAAAAGTCATCCAAATTAGAATAAAAGAAGTAAAAGTGTCACTATTTTGCAGATGACATGACACTATATATAGAAATCCTTTATTACTCCACAAAAAAACTATTATAACAAATAAATTCAATAAAGTTGTAAAATACAATACTAATATATGAAAATATGTTAGATTTCTATGAACTAATAATGAACTATGAGAAGGAGAAATTTAAAAAACAACTTATAATTGCATGAAAAATAAAATACCTGCGAATAAATTTCTCTAAGCTGGTAAAAAATCTGTACTCTGAAAATAAGACATTTAAAAAAAGAAACTGAAGAGGACATAATTCATGGAAGGATAGATCATGTTCATGAATTGAAAAGAATAATATTATTAAAATGTACTACCTAAAGCAATCTATAAATTTGATGCAATCTTTATCAAAAGATCAATGACTTTTTTCTCAGAACTGGAATAAATAATCCTAAAATGTATATAAAATCATAAAAGATCCTGAACAGCCAAAGCAAACTTGAGAAAGAAGAACAAAGTTGGAAGTATCATGTTCCCTGATTCCAAACTATATGACAAAGCTATAGTAATCAAAACAATATGATATTAACATTGAAAACAGATACATAGACCAACGGAACATAAAAAATCCAGAAAAAATTGTCACTTATATGGTAGATTTATCTGTAACAAAAGAGGCGATAATATTCAACAGGGAAAAGTAAGTCTCTTCAACAAGTAGTGTTGGAAAAACTGGACAGATACATGCAAAAAATAAAATTAAACTGGATCACATTTTTATACCATATATAAAAATAAACTCAATATAAATTAAAGACTTAGGTGTAAGACCTCAAACCATAAAACTTCTAGAAGAAAACATAGAGAGCAAAATCTTTGACATCAAAAATAGTAATTTGGTGGTGGGGGGGATATGTTTCCTTGGGTAAAGGAAATAAAAGAAAAAATAATAAATAGGATTCCATCAAACTAAATAATTTTGGCACAGAAAAGAAAACCATCAACAAAATGAACAGACCGAATGGCAGAAGATATTTGTCAATGATACATTCATTAAGGGGTGAATACACACAATTATAAGAAACTCATACAACTTAACACCAAAAAAAAATTTTTTGATTAAGAAATGAGCAGAGGACTGTAATATACATTTCTCCAAAGAGGACATACAGATGGCTAATAGACATACAAAAAGATGCTCAACATCACTAATCATCAGGGAAATACAAACTAAAACCACAATGAGATATCACTTTATACCTGTTAGAATAGCAATCATTAAGAAATCAACAAACAATAAATGTTGGCAAATATGTGGAAAAATAAGAACTCTCATGCACTGCTGGTCAGACTCTAAATTGATGTAGCCACTATGGAAAACAGTATGGAAGTTCCTCAAAAAATTGAAAATAGAACTATTGCATGGCCACAATTTCACTTCTGGGTATTATCTAAAGAAAACAAAAATACTTATTCCAAAAGTTATATGCACCTTTATTTATGTTCATTATAACATTACTTGCAATAGCCAAGATATGAAGGCTACCTAGGTGTCCATTGATAGATGAATGTTTTTTTTAAAGGTGGCATGTGTATGTATTACTCAGCTATCATTTGAAACAACAAATACTAGAGAGTATTATCCTAAGTAAAATAAGTCAAAGAAAGACAAAAACTGTATAATTTTACTTATATGTGAAATCTAAACAACAAACAAATGAACAAACAAAACAAAACAGAAACAAAATCATAAATACAGAGAATAAACTAATGATGTCAGAGGGGAGTGGGAAATGATTGGGGGAATAGGTAATAAAGATGAAGGGGAATAAGAGATACAAATACACAGTTATCAAATAAATAAGATATGGGGATATAGTGTACAACAGAGGAAATATAGTCAATAATGTTATAAAAACTTTGATCACTAAATATTTTAGTAATCACATTGTAAATTATGTAAATGTTGACTCACTATGTTGTACGCCTGAAACTAATATAATACATAACATTGTATGCCAATATACTTTAAAAAAATTTTTAATGGATTAAAGACTTAAACATAAGACTTAAATTCATGCATGGAAAAAACATAGGGAAAAGCTCTGGGACATTGTCTTGGCAACTGTTTTTTTTTGTTGTTTGTTTTTTTTAATAAAGCACAAGTAACAAAGGCAAAAATAAATAAAACAGACTATATCAAACTAAAAAGGTTCTGGACAGCAAAAGAATGCTCAACAAAATGAAAAAGCAAGCTAACAAATGGCAGAAAATATCTCAAATTACATATCTGACAAAGGGTTAATATCCAAAACATATAAAGAACTCATACAATTTACTCAATATTTTTTAAAAATCCAATTAAAAAATAGGCAGAGATACTAAACAGACATTTTTACAAAGAGATACAAATAGCCAACAGGTACATGAAATGATGCTCAAAATCACTAATCATTAGGGAAATGCGAATCAAAACTATAAGATATGTCTCCTCACATCTATTAGAATGGCTTTTATCAAAAGAAAAGAGATAAGAAGTAAAATGTGAAGAAAATAAAATTCTTATGCACTGTTAGTAGAAATTTAAATTGGTACAGCTGCCATGAAAAATAATATGGAGGTTTGTTAAAATTAAAAATAGAAATATCATATAATTATAGCAATCCCACTACTGGGTATGTACCCCCCAAAAATGAAATGAGGATCTTAAGGAGATATTTGTACTCCATGTTCTTACAGCATTATTTACAATAGCCAATATGGAAACAACTTAAATGTCCTCTATAGATGAATGATGGCTAAAGGTGATGTCATTACATACGTATATAAAATAGAATATTATTCAGCTATTAAAAAGTAGGAAATACTGCTATTTGTGACAACATGGATGAAACATGAGGGCATTAAGGTAAATGAAATAAGTCAGGCAAATAAGGACAAGTACTATATGATATCACTTACCTGTTGTATCTTAAAAAGCTGAACACATGTAAACAGAAAGTAGAATGTTTGTTGCAAGCATTTGATGGGTGGCAGAAATGAGATGTTAGTCAAATGGTCTAAACTTCTAGTCATAAAATGAATAAATTCTGGTGAACTAATGTACAATATGGTAACTATGGTTAACAATATTGTATGTGTGACTGAAAGTAGCTAAAAGAATATATCTTAACTATTCTTACAACAAAAAAGAAATGTTAATTATGTGAGGTGATGTGTTAACTAACACTAATGTGGTAACCATTTTGCATTGTATAAATGTATCAAATTGTCACCATGTATATCTTAAACTTACACAATGTTATATATCAATTATATCTCAATAGACCAGGAATAAAAAAAAAAAAAACTGGCTTCTAAACAAGGAGGCAGACACTGCCCTATATATCCTGGCCTAAAGAAAGAAAATTATTATCAATAAGCAAATATGCAAATAAATCTTTATACAATACACATATATACTGTATATTCATATTTTTATCAATAATAAGTCATATTATTTTGAAAATGATAAAGAAAAAACATTTTCTCTGAAAAGTCTTTATATATATTTTGATGCAGCAATCACTGGGTCATTGAAGTCATCTTTAAGAATAGTGATTCAATTCTTTCAGAAAAAGTAAGAATAAATTTAGGAGTACTATGTGACAAATTCCCAGTATGACTAGAGAGGGTTCCTATGCATTTCTGACTTCCTTTCTTTTTGATTCTATCATTCTCAAGATATGGGATTTTTAAAAAAGTGTAGTATTTCTTAATAAACCTGTCACTATGAAAATTGTAACTTAAGTTTTTCTTATATTTAAGGATTATTTTTTTCTATGTCTTTATTTCAGCTTTTGTGTAATTTCTCATGATTTTTAGCAATCACATATATTTTAACCACAATATGAAAAATGGTCTTTTATATATATAATTAATCAAGGTGAAGCATTCTCTTGAGGTGTTTACATATAATTTCTCTGTGTAATTCAATATAGTAAAAACTATGAAATTATTTGTAGAAAATAGATGAAAAGTATTTCAACATATTTTGACTACACGAATAACATTACATTTTAATTGAGAAGTTAATTTTTTAAAATAGATCATTAATATTTTTTGAGTTCACATCAATATTTAGTGCATTTACTTTCTCCGGGGATTTTTTTCTCTTTCATGATCCACAGGCCTCCATTAAAACCAATTTTACCAACAAGTCACTAAAACATTCCTTTACTCTTATATTTGTAAATAGTGCTCTTTAATATAAAGTGAACAGAATGTATATTATCCAAGTTATAAATCGTCAATCAGTGGCTACATAATATAAGCATGAATTATTTTAAAGGTACACATATATTTCTAAATATGCATATATTTCTACATAAAATAAATAAAAACTAGACATGATATTTTTATTCTTATGCTATGTAACTCTCATCCTAAGGTTAATTTAAAATTGTATTTTCTAAATATTACATAAAAATTCAAATTGCTTTAAAATTACTTTTTTCTCTATTCTGCTTTTCTTCTCCCAAAAAAAGAAAATAAGGAAAAATAAGGTTTAGCATTCAACATTAGTGCTAAATAAGCATAAGATAAGTGAATAGACCTAAGTGTGAAGAAAATGATCAAATTAAAATGTGACATATTGTTTAGACTCTCTCTCTTAAGACCTAGTCATTAATGTACATTTATAACTACATTTTCATAATTAGCTAGCAAAAATTATTGGTCCCCCAAGAACTTGGAAATAAATGAAATTTTCAACCAAGAATTGAACTTCAAGAATAACACATAATCAATCTTCTCAAAGTAATAGGATTATCCTCAGCCCATGTATACATGCCTTTACAATAATATAATTGAAAGTTGGGGTATAGCATAAGGAAGAATGTGTGAAAGCCAGGTTGCTTAATCTAAAAGCCCAGAGAGAGATAGAAGCTGTGTCCATCTGTGACAGGTAGCCTCCCAAATATTCTCCAATAATTCCCACCTCCTAGTAACAAATCATTCTATGATTCCTCCAGCACTGTAACAGCATTGATCAGGATGACCAATAGAAAATGACAGACATGATGGTTTGTCATCTCCAAGATTAGTTTGTGAAAGACAAGCTTCTCTCTTGTTTGCTACCTCTCTTCTTATTCCTTGGATATGGAAGTCATGTCATAAGCAGCTCTAAGGATAGGTCAAGGTGATAAGAAACTGAAGTCTCCTTCTATAAGCCATTTACATGAGCTTAGAAGTAGATACTTATACTACAAAGCAACAATAATCAAAACAGCATGGTATTGGCAGAAAAATAGACACATAGACCTGTGGAACAGAATCGAGAGTCCAGAAGTAAAGCCAGGTATATATGGGCAAATAATTCTTGACAAACAAAAGCCAAAAACATACAGTGGAGAAAGAAAATTCTCTTCCATAAATGGTGCTGAGAAAACTGGAAAGCCACCTGTGAAAGAATGAAAGTAGACTGTTGTCTATCATCGCACACCAAAATTAACTCGAAATGGATTAAGGACCTGAATATAAGACCTGAAACAATAAAATGCATAAAAGAAAACATAGGAACTAAATTCATGAACCTTGGACTTAAAGAGGATTTTATGAATTTGACCTCAAAGGAAAGGGAATTAAAAGTAAAAATAAATGAAAGGGACTACATCAAACTAAAAAGCTTCTACACAGCAAAAGAAACTGTCAGCAAGGTAAAGAGACAACCATCCGAATGGGAAAATATATTTGCAAGCAACACCTCTGATAAGGGTCTAATATCCAAAATATACAACAAACTCATACAACTCAATAACAGCAAACAAACAAACAAACGAACCAAAAAAAAAAAAAAATCAAAAAATGGGCAGAGGAACTGAACAGACACTTCTCCCAAGAAGACATACATATGGCCAACAAACATATGAAAACATGCTCATCATCACTAGCTATTAGGAAAATGCAAATCAAAATCACAATAAGATACCTTCTCACACCTATTAGAATAGCTATAATCAATGGGACAAGTAATAACAAGTGTTGGAGAGGATGCAGAGAAAAGGAACCCTTATACACTGCTGATGGGACTGTAAATTGGTACAGCCACTATGGAAAACAGTATGGAGGTTCCTCAAAAACTAAGAATTGATCTACCAAATGATCCAGCAATCCCTCTACTGGGTATTTACCCCAAAGACTTGAAAACCTATATCCAAAAAGATATTTGCACACCAAAGTTCATAGAAGCATTATTCATGGTAGCCAGGACGTGGAAGCAACTAAAGTGTTCTATGATAGGTGACTGGATAAAGAGGTGCTACATATATACAATGGAATATTACTCAGCCATAAGAAGAGATGAAATATGGCCATTTGTGACAACATGGATGAAACTGGAGATAATAATGTTCAGTAAAATAAGCCAGACAAGAAAAGTGGAAAACCACATGATATCACTTATATGTGGGATATAAACCTGAAAGCAACAAATGAACAGAACAAACAAACAGAGACTCATGGACATGGACAATGGACTAGTGGTTACCAGATGGTAGGGGGAAGCAGATAGGGTAAAAGGGGTCAAATATGTGGTGACAGAAAGAAATCTAACTATGAGTGGTGAACACACAATACAATATATATACGCTTTACTGTTAAATTGTACATGTGAAACTTACTGGATTTCATTAACCAATATCACCATAATAAAAAAAAAAGTAGTTACTTTAGCCCCGTTCAGGTCCTCATCTTTTGCAGCCCTAGCTAATAAATAGCTTGACTCATGAGACTAAGTCAGAACCACCAGCAAAGTCAATTCCAGATTCTTGACCCTCAAAACTGTTTGAGATAATATTTGTTGTTTTAAGCTGCTATGGTTTGAATAACTTGTTATGCAACTATAGATAACTAATACGACATCTAAGAATGAGAGACTAATGGTCACCGAATTTTGATTTCCAGATTAATATTTTCCCTTCAATAGATATGCATGCAAAGACTTTCCACCAATAACTTCCAAGACATATTTAACATGAATAACTCTGTGTCCTACATGTATCATAAAACTTAGACTACCAATAAGCAATCCAGCAACATAATTCCTTTTTCTTGAGTTAATATTCATCAAGCAACCCTCTGACTGATTTGACCTTCCAAGAGTTCTGACTATAAAGAGAAACTGCACTGATTGTGCTGGTACGAGTATTTAAATCACTGGGAAAGCTATTCTTCCATCTAAATTAAGTTAGAATCTGATTTTAGACATTTGCACTGAGAAACTAGTTAATATGACATTGAGAGTCTCCTTTTGATATACTGTGAAACTTAGAGTTCTGAGCCAAAGATAACTAAGAGCCAGATGATCATTGTACAAAACTTGGTGTGTTTGTAAAAGTGATATCTTCTTGGCAGAAAAGATTATAATCTTTCCACAGGTGACACTTCCTTTGAAACCAACATTTCTTTGTTGATTTATACCTCATGGCTGAATAGCAACATAACAAAAGTAATTCCCTATCTCTGAAATTGAGTGTGAATTCAGATTATAATCACATTTCATATCATGGAAGCTCCATGAGGAGAGGCAATTTTTCTTTTTCACTCATTGATATAGTCTGGGACTGTCACAGCAGGCACTTGTTGAATGAACACAAACGTAAATACTTTTCGGACATTCTTCTGTGTTTTACTACTCAGCCCCCTCCTTCATTTCTCATAGAAGCCATTGTATATCTTTCTTAATTTTCTCAAATTTCTAAAAGTGAAACATCTATTAGTAAGGGACTTGTCACCTAGTTCATCATTAAAATGTGAATTTTCAAAGGGAAGATATCTTAATCTCCTTCCACAAAAATCTATATAAACTTGTTTCAGCACTAAGACATACTAACTTGTCCTTAAGACCATATTCACACATACATAGGTACCTAATCTGGTTAAACTGGTGGATTCTTGACTTATTCCTAATTTAATACAATACTGACTTTAGTTTTATATATGTAAATGAAAGTGGATTATATCTCCTGTCTAACTTTACTGAAAATTTTTGTCAAAAAACAGTCTCATCACAAACCATTTAACATTGTTTTCTAAATTTTGGAATGACATATTCTGGCTAATAAATTTCTAGGTCAAACGATCCTTATTTTAAATAATGAAAGATATTGATTGTTCAATTACTCTCAAAAAAGTTCCATCACTTTACAATATTACTGATATTTATGAAAGTATCTGTACATACACTTACTATATATAAAATTTGACTAATCTGTTAGGGGAAAATTGATTTTTGCATGAATCTTTTATTTTGTGTATTTTTCCATTAAATGTGAAATAGACCACTTTTTTGTGCGTGTATAATCCACCTGTATTTATATTTTTTTTCCAGTAAGATGTTTGTTTCTTTTAAGGCTTTAAAAAATTTCTTCTGTTTATTTCTTAATTATTGCTTTGTGTGAACTTATTAAATTAATTTTAATTAAAAAATTATTCGTCATTACTATATAATACTTTAATATTATATCTTTAGATATTTTGCTAATTTTATTCAGTATTTTGAAATTACATATGTAATATAAATAAATTTATGAAAGCATAAAGTTATAAAGTATATGAATAAAATGAGCACCCAGCTTCATAACTACATGTGAGGTATACAAAGCAATTTGGGGAAAACTGACCATTTGCCACATCCTGCGTAGCCTGCTTGATACCTGAGTGGGAACAGTGGAAAATGCCAAAAAGAGAAAGACAAAGGCGGGATCAGGTGGACCACTATCCACTGATAATGGAGTAGTGGCGCAGTGTTATTTTTGCAAGCTGCTTTTATACAAGAGCATACAATTGCTAGCTAGGATAAGATCATCTTTGGCACAATCACCTAACCCAATGGCACAATCACCTAACCCACATTCTATTATGAACTTGTGCTGTTCTGTCTGTTCAGGGCTATAAGTGTACTTCCCTGTCTCGGAGAAACACCACATTGTTTCCCAAACAGTTCGTACCTCCCCATTCTTAGGAGGATTTATTGAGGTGAGGCAACCCTTGGCTGGCCTCACAGATTGCAAGGACCTTGTCAGCTTTCAATCTGCTCCCTACAACCATTGACTTTTCCAATTACTTCAGACTATGTAGCTCACAATTTATTTAGTATTTTAGATTTAGTCTCATGTTTGTTTGTATGGATGCTTTGTACATTTATTATTTTTTGACTTTAATTTGATTTTTAATTAATTTCATTTTCTTGCTAAATTTTCTAATTCTAGTAGTTATATTTATACTTTTTAGAATTTTTCTATTCTACACATTCTATGTGCAAATAATGACATAGTTTTACTTTTTCTATCCTAATCTTTATATCTTTCTTTTTGCTTCATTGTAATAGCTATGATATCTGAGACAATGATGAATAAACAGTAAATGTAAGCGTCTTTGTCTTATTTCCAGCATCTTAATGAAATTTTAAATATCTATAACCAATTAGTATGTTATATATTATGTTTTTGTAGATATCTTTAAAATAATTTGAAACTTACCCTTCATTTACAAATTTTTTCATCATAAAGACAGGTTACAATAAATTAACAAATGCTATTTTTGCATCTGTTAAAAAGATTGCATAGTTTTCTCTCTTTTTTTGTTACTGTGGGAAATTATTCTGGCAATTTTAAAATGTTAAAGCAAACTAAAATTTTCTGAAATAATCCCAACTTGTTCCTGAAGTCTCATCTTTAATACATTGCTTGATTAATTTAAATAATAGTTTGCTTTGAATCATCCTTGTTCCTGAGAGTAACTGGTTTATAGATTTTTAAAATTTTCCGCCCAAGTTTTGTTATCAGAATTATGTATAATCCAAGACAGGAGATTTCTCTTTTTTTCTATATTCTTTAATGGTATGTCTTTTATAAATGTTCATTAATTCAAAGATAAATTATTGAGACCTATTTTTTATGCAGAGGAGGTATATGTATGCAAAGGATTTAATTATGGATCCAATATATTTGCTATATATATAGGATTATTCATAGTTTTCATTTCCTCCTTATTGGTTTTGATGACTTGCTTTTAAAAGAAATTGTCCATTTAATTTATATTGTCAAATTCGCTAGCAAGTATTTGTTCATAATATCTGCTCTATTATCTTTTTTAAATTCTTGAAGAAACTGTACTAATGTTTCCTTTTTCATCTCTGATATTGATACATTTTATTTTTTCCCTTTCTCTAGACAGAGATTGATACATTTTAATAGTATTTTCAACAGTACTACTTTTTACTTGGTTGATTATCTCGATTGCACATTTATTTTTTTATTTTATTATTTTTCTTGCTTTATTATTTTGTCTACTTTATTTAGATTAAGTTTTTTTAATTTCTTGAGATATATATGCAGAAATTCATTTTCAGCCTTTTATTTTTTTTTATTTAATAAGTACATGAAATAGATCTTTCTGCTTTTGCTTAGATGAAGAAAACCACAAGAGAACATTACTCTAACACAGAGAAAAATCATAACATTTTTTAGCCATTAAGAAAGCTGAGGTCAAAAGACAACCAGGTGAACTACGTTTTAAAGGGTTATAAACTCCTCTGAGGAGATACAGAGCACTAGAGGAAGAGGGAGCCAAAATGAATGCAGAGAATTTATTTAATGGGAACTCAGAGAAGAAATTTATCTGGTGAGATGGACTCCCCATGATCAACTAAGAACTCAGATTTTATGAATAATAAGGATCTAGGGACCATTTTCTGACAGGCTCTTTATATACCCTGTATACAGGAAAGAATGTTAGACTGAACTCTTAGCTTTCTGCACTATTGCTGCACTTGTTTACTGTCTGACTCAATTAAAGAAACCGTGGTTTCACCTTTCTACCCATGGATTGAGACTGGCCCCATCCAATCAGAACTGCACAATTTGTATACCTCATTTTCATAAAATTAACCTAATTGAGAACCAGGACAGGAACTTTCATTATAAAAGGAAGCCTTCCCTTCATCTTAGTGGAATATAATTTAGGTTGTTGCCTGAATTTGTGCTTTGCAGATGAGCTCTTTTTTGTTCAGATAAATGCTTTTCATTCTTTATTACAGTCTAAAAGTGATTTTAGTTTACACAATCTTATGAGAGTAAGAAGAAAAATGACAATTTCATGAATCGATAACGAAGAATGACCTGATACAAGGACACCCTGTCGGGAAGAACTGACACAAAGAATGTGACATAAAGGAGCTATGTCATGGTAAAATATAGGGCTAATTCAAGCACAGCCCCTCCATGTACTCAGAAGACAAAAAGGAGGGCTGCTTGGTCAGCAGCCTCAAAAAAGACCATGAACAAGAATTCTCTGGGCAATACCTGTTCCCAAGGACATTTTCTGCTGTTCCCACACTATGCTCCTTTGGCCATTCCCATGGATATTATCTGCCTGCTCTACTTGAGAGGGCAGCTGGTACACCATTCTCAAGAATGTAATCTGCTCCTGTAACTAAGCAGCTCATTTTGCCATCACTTGCTTGGAAAGGCAGTTACTACCCTGATGAGCTACTTTTGCCAAGGGGCAAGGTCATGGGATGATGCAGCAGCTGATTCCAGAACCAGACACCCAGTTCCTCTTTCCTCCCCTCCAGGAGGCCTGAGAAACCAGCCCCAGCTGAAAAGAAAAGATAGATTGACTCCACCACCTTCATATCCTTGACTTAGTTTCCATGACTACTGATTTCCCTATATAATCCATGCTCCAAGACACTTGAAGGAGCCAGCTTTGGGAGCAATAGTGTGACTATGTCTCTGGGAGTTGCAACCTCCTAATAAATGCTTATTCTATTTGGCTCGACTCTTGTGTTGGTCTTTTGGTTGTGAGTGGCATAGATAGCACTAATCTCAAACTCAGTTTGCCTCTGGTTTCAATGATAGCTGGGATAGTGTGACGCTTTAGAATTCCTGAGAGCCCCAGACAAAAGTGGAGCCGGCCCTCATTCAGATCACTTTTTTCTGGCTCTAACCCTGTGCTCTTGGATGCAGAGTAGGAGACTTCATGTAGTCTTTCTTTCCTGTGGCAAGCCTGAAACACCACCCATTTCCTGGAACCTTCTTTCCTAGGAAGCAAAAGCCTTCACCTGCGCAGGGAGAGGCAGGAAGCATTCTCACCACTAGGACTTAAGAATAGATCTACTAACTGGTGGAAGGGTAGAAGCAAAATCAGTCTACCCCTGATTTTCGCCTTGGTTTTCAGTAAGGGTAATTGCTGCTAAGGGGAAGCTGACAACTAAAAGTTGCCTCCACTTAAGTGGGAAACAGGAATACCCATTGCCCATGCCAAAAACCCTAAATAGAGAAACAAACAGCAATCCTTCCAACAACTAGTCCCAGGCAAAGGTATATTTCTACTGAGAGAACAGTAAAGCAGACACCAAGTGCCACTGGAGGTAGGGCAGGAAGCTTGATAGAACATGGAATCCTGTACTGCGCTGATTCAAATCACATATGCGCTATAACTGAGAGAGGCCAGGGAGCTCTCTCAAGCAGGCTTAGAGGAAAATTTAGAGAATAATGTTTATATTGAAAAATAAAGAGGTCTCAAGTCGACAAATTCAGCTTCATCCTAAAAATAAAATAGAGAAAGGAAAGCAAACTAAGCCCAAATCAAGAGGATAAAAGGAAATAATAAAGATACAAGCCGATATCAATGAAAAAGTAAACAAGAGAAAACTCAATGAAACCCAAAGTTGGCTCTTTTAAGAGACCAATAAAATTGGTAAATTTCTAGCCAGATTGACCAAGAAAAAAGAGAAGATGAAAATTACTATTTTCAGGAGTAAAAACTGAGGCAGGACTCTACAAATCCTACAGATGTGAATGAATAATATGAGAATATTATACACAGCTGTATGCAAATAACTTCTTTGAAAGACACAATCTAGCAAAGATCACTTAAATATATATATATAAACTTAATAACCCCACATCAGTTAATGAAATTAAGTGTAGAGTGAAAAATATCTTGCATGTGAGTCCATGCCCTGATGTCTGCTTTATGAATTCTATCAAACATCTACAGAAGAAATAATGCTAATTCTGCACACAGTTTTCCAGAAAATAGAAGAGGAGGGAATACTTCTCGACTAATTTTAAGAGGCTAACGTTACCCTGATACCACAATGAAAGACATTGTAAGAAGACAGTTCAATTTCTTTTAACATATATGCAAAAATTATTAAATACATTAGCAAAACAAATCCAGCAATTATAAAAAGGATTATACATTATTATCAAGTAGGATTTATCCCATGAACACAACAATATTTAAATGAAAATTTATAAAATTAAAATTAAACATCTATGCCACAAAAAAAACTCAAACCAATGACTTCATAATTTACTTTAACAAAAAAACTAAAAAGAGAAGAGAAATGAAACCCAAAGTAGAAAGAAATAATAATTATGAGCCATAAAACAGAGAAGGAAAAAAAAAATCAATTGAGAAGCTTCTACTTAAGATGGTGGAACAGGTAAACAGTGGGCTTATCTCATTTCATGACATCTCATGACATCAAAATTACAACTAAATTACAGAATAGCCATTATTGAGAATCACTTGAAGTTTAGCTGAACAGAAGTTCTATAACTAAGGATATACAGAAGAATCCACCTTTGGTAATTTGATGAATGATAGGAAGGACAGAGACTTAAAATGGGCTGGTGTCATATCCACATGTGGCTTTGAAAATTGGGAGAAATATCTTGGCTATGGGGGTCCTCCCTGAGGAGCGAGGGGGTCATAGTCCCGCATCAGGGACCCCAGACCAGGATTCCAGTGCTAGGAAGAGAAGTCCCCATGACTT
Source organism: Eidolon dupreanum (assembly GCA_028627145.1). NCBI lineage: Eukaryota > Metazoa > Chordata > Mammalia > Chiroptera > Pteropodidae > Eidolon > Eidolon dupreanum. Next base: position 66,962,343 of record CM053507.1, read on the forward strand.
CTGGTTCTGAAAACCAGGAAAGATCGTGGCTGAGTGAGATGGAGGGATGCTGAAGTCCTAGGCACTGCTGTTTAAGGGCCCATGCTTGAACTTACTTGCTAACAAAGTCACTGGCTGTCAGTGCTGAGCTGATCAGGAAGGGAAGATTTCAGGGTAACAAGGGGCTGAAATGAGAATGAAATAGCAGGCACCTGCTTTATTATGGAGAGCATGCTTCTATTGCGGGGAACACACTTTTGCCCCATTAGGAGACTGCATAAGCTTTATATATGTCAGAGAACAATAGTGGCATTCTGCCACACATGCATAATACAATAAGCTAAATCATACTTATATATGTTAGGCGCAGGCACCCGACTACTATTTTAAATCCGGGGTCCTATTCCTAGACATGAGCCTGAATCATAGCCAGACCTGGGACCAGCCAGGCTGGGGACCACCCACGCTGGCTCTGAGACCTAGTGCTGGAATAGCAGCTCAATAGGCATGAGGGCTGGAGAGGCAGCTTTCTCCCAGACAGATATGTTAGCAGAAGCCATTGTTCCTTTGTTGAGCACTCTTCTAACCAGCATGCAGATGCTGGAGCTGCCATATCTGCATCTTCATCAACCAGGCTAATACAGTTTGCCACATCTTTGTGATTCCCTGAGACCCATCCTCACCCTATTTGCTGGCCTACCCAAGCCAGATTCAGTGTTTTTCTCCATACAAATGACCTGTCCTGGCTCATTTTGCAAACTTTCCTAAAATCTCTCGAAGTTTCACAAAATCTGAACAAGCATCACCTGGCTTCTGTGTGCCTTGTATCTCTTGCTAAGTAGCCCTAAGCCTGGTATTGGTGACGGGCAACATTGGTTTGTAGCTTAATCTCTCCCAGGCACCTCCAAGACCAGCACAAGAGGCAATCATCTGCAGCTCATTTTGTAGCTCATACTAAGTAGCCTTCAGCAGGGCACAGGCAGTGGCTGAACTTGGCTTGTAATAGAGTCCCTCCCAAGAAGCCCCAGTACCAACATAACTGGTGGCCATTTTCAGATTACAACAGATAACCAATCAACCACCTCCACATACCCAAAGGACAGATTCAGCAGCCACCAGAGCCCTGCTAAAGCAAAATCTGCTCCATAGGGTTGGGCCTGCACAACATCTCCTCCACTGTGTTCACAACCAGTCCTCACAAACAGTCAGCATGAGAGTCAATACCTCCCACTGACATGCAAATAATGATCAAAGCTCAGCTACAACAGAAGTGCACACACAACACAACATACACAAGAAACACACCTGGAGAGCCCAGCTCAGGTGATCAGGGAAAATTTTGTCACTTGGGCTCCACAGGACACCAACTAAGTAAGGTCAGTCTATTAAGATAGAGAAACAAAGCAGCTCTCCATAATACATAGAAACAAACACAAGGAAGCAGCCAAATGAAAGAACAGAACACAACTCTAGAAAAAAGAACTAAACAAAATAGAGACAAACAATCTACCAGATGTAGAGTTCAAAACACTTGTTATAAGGATGCTAATGAACTTAGGATAAGAGTAGACAAACTCACTGAGAACTTTTACAAAGAGATAGAAAACATAGAAATGGAGATAGAAAAATTAAAAAGAATCAATCAGAAATGAAGACTACAACAACTGAAATTATATATATATATATATATGTGTGTATATATATATATATATATATATATATATATATATATATGAATCAACGGTCGATTATATGAAGCAGAAGATCAAATCAGCAATTTGGAAGATAAATTAGTCCCTAATCAAAACAGCAAAAAGAAAAAAATCCAAAAGAAAAAAATTAGGCTACTTTAAAGGGCCTCTGGAACAACATCAAGGCTACCAATATTCATATCACAGGGATATCAGAAAAAGAAGAGAGAGAGCAAGGGATTGAGAATCTATTTGAAGAAATAATGATGAAAACTTTCCTAACCTGGTGAAAAAAATCAACATGCAAGCCAAGAGCTCAGAGTCTCAAATAAAATAAACCCAAAGAGGCCCACACCAAGGCACATAATCATTAAAATGCCATAGGTTAAAGATAAAGAGAGAATCTTAAAAGCAGCAAGAGCAAAGCTGTTAGTTGCATAGAAGGAAGTTCCCATAAGACTTGCCAGCTGATTTCTTAACAGAAAATTTGTAGGGCAGAAAAGATTACCATGAAATATTCCAAGTGATGAAAAGCAAGGACCTATAATTAATAGTACCTAGAAAAGCTATCATTTAGAATTGAAAGACAGATAAAGAGCTTCCCAGGCAACCCCCCCCCCAAAAAATTAGAGTTTATCAACACCAAACTAGTATTACAAGAAATGTTACAGGGACTTCTTGAAGAAGACAATGAAAAAAAAAAGATAAAATATAAATAACTAAATTATAATAACTACATATTTATCAACAATTACTTCAAATGTCAATTAATTATTCTAATTAAAAGACATAAGGTAGCTGAGTAGATAAGAAAATAAGACTTTTACATATGCTGCATACAAAAGACTCACAACAAATCTAAAGACATACAGACTGAAAGTAAAGGAATGAAAAAAATATTTTATGAAATTGTGAATGAAAAATTAAAAAAAAAAAACTGGGTTAGGAATAGGAATACTTATACTGGTCAAAAAAAGACTCTAAAACAAAGCCTCTGACGAGAGACAAAGAAGGACTCAGTAATTCCACTTTTGGTTCTTTATCTGAACAAACCCAAAACACTACTTCAATGAGAATGTGCACACATATATTTATTGAAGCATCATTTACAGTAGCTTAGATATGGAGGCAACCTGAGTATCTATCAATGGATACATAGAGAAGGAAGAAGTGGAACATATATGCAATGGAATATTACTGAGCCAGAAAAAAAAGAATAAAAAATTTGCCATCTGCGACAATATGGATAAATTTAGAGAGTATTATGCTGAGTGAAGTAAGTCAGACAGAGGAAAACAAATTCTATGTGGTTTCACTTATATGCAGAGTGTAAAGAAGAAATAAACAATCAAAATAGAAACAAACTCTTAAATACAGAGAACATTTTGATGGTTGTCAGATGGAAGGGAGTTTTGGAGAGTGGGTGCAAAAAGGGAAAGGATTAAAGAGTACAAATTGGTAGTTACAAAATAGTAGTGAGAATGTAGAACACAACATGAGGAATATAGTCAGTAATATTGTAATAACTATGTATGATGTCAAGTGGGTACTAAATATATCAGTATGATCACTTTGTAAATTATATAAATGTCTAAACATCATGTTGTACACCTGAAACTTATAATATTGTATGCCAACTGTAATTAAAATTAAAAATTATTTAAAAAGTAAAATATGTAAATTGAAGTGGTTACTCTATGCACATTTAATGTAAATACTAATATAGTGTGAATTAAATACTGATATAGTTTAATACTATAATAATATAATTTAATACTGATATAGATTGCCTATCTTTTTTTTTTTTCCATTTCTGCTTCTGAGACATCCCTATCTCAAGGTCTAGTGCACAACGGACCATGATAAGAGTATACAAAATTTCCTTTCTAGATTATTCACTAAATTTCAAAAGAATCGAATGAATAGAAGTTGAAACTTTGAGTGCCATGGAAGAAAAAGAGAACTTTCAGATAAACATGAAAAAGAGTATGTCCCATGGAATGATCCCAACAGTGGTACACTGGTTACAATTTCTTTAGGTTCTATTCTAATGAAGGCTCCAAGAGTTTTCAATCTTAATAATACATAATATTTTAAATCTTAACAGTGACTGTAATTGGAAAATATTATTATTGCCCTTTTTTTTATAGATAGAACAACTGAAACACAGAGGTATTAAATAATTTTCCAAAGGTTACACTGCTAATAAACAATTGAACTAGAAATTGAATCATTATCTAACTTTGGAATTAACTACAAGTTTTCATTACTTCATTTTGCTGTAATAAGGCATACTGAAAAGTAATTAGAAGACAGACTATTTTACCAATTAGAAAATAAAATAATATTTTACTGAGAAAATACAAAAAAGGAGAAGTTCTTGTATACATTTTGCTAAAGTAAAACATATTAAAGTACAAGACAATAGTGTTATCAGTTATAAGAAAATGAAATTGCACTTATAAAAAATATTAAAAAGCAGAGGTCCATATATATAATTTCCATAACTAACCACTAACCAACTGTGTCATTAATAAAATCTAAATTTTCTGTAACTCACATTTCTTAGTCATAAAATAGAAACAAATAATCTATTTCTCAGATTCCTTGAGCTCATAATTATTTCTAAATATACTTCTAAATCTAAATTCTATCGAAGATATATATTTTAAATAACAGCAATAGACATAAGTAATATAACATGTTTCTGGATAAATAATAAAATGCTCTAGTCAAAGGACAATTATTTTATGATATAAATCCAAGACACACGGGCTGCTAAATAAGAGGTTTTTGAATACAAAACAGCACATTCATTAGAACAGAGCAACTAATTTGCGCTCTTGGGAAAAACAGATAGGAACAAGTCATATCAAGAATTTAAGCATTTTCTTTGAGAAGAACACAAATTACTAGATATACCAAACAGGAAGTAAAGTTTTCCTAATGTGGTATGTTAATATTCATTGGTGCAAACAATTAAATTTTTAGATTAAAAACTATTAATTATTAAAAATAAGTTTTAAAACAAAAAATTGTTAAACATATTATTTTTATATTGCTAGTGTTGCAAATTACCACAAATTTGGCTGCTTAAAACAACATAAATATTTTCTGTTACAGTTTTGGAGTCCAGAAGACTGAAATCAGTTTCACTGGACAAAAGTCAGTTGACAAAGCTGCATTCCCTTCTAGAGGTTCTAGGAGATGATCTCTTTCTTTGCCTTTTATAACTTCTAAAAGCCACCTGCATTCCTTGGCTGATGACTCCTTCCTCACATCACTCCAACTTAGTGCTTTTGTCATCATCACATCACTCACTTCCTACTTCTGACCTCCTTGCTTCCTATTAGGATCTTATGATGATATTTATGGCCCATCAGGATTATCTAAATGGTTATGGGTTGAATTGTGCCCCCAAATTTATATGTTGGTTGAATACTAACCCTTAGTACTTCAGAATGTGACTTTATTTAGAAATCTGGTCATTACACATGTAATTAATAACAGATGAGATAATTAGGATGACCCCTAATCCCATGTGACTGATGTCCTTATAAAAATGGGAAATTTGAACACAAACACCAGGCACACAGGAAGAACTCCATGTGAAGATGAAGTCAGCAATCCAGATGATGCTTCTAAAAGCCAAGGAACACCTATGATTGCCAGCAAGCCACCAAAAGTTGAATGGATGTCATAGAACAGATTCTCCCTTACAGCCCTAAGAAGGAACTTAGCCCGCCAATACCCTGATCTGACTTCCAGACTCTACAATTGTGAGACAATAAGTTTCTGTTTAAGCCACCTAGTTTGTGGCTTTTTTTACAGCAGCCTTAGCAAACTAATAAAAGTATAATTTCCCATTTCAAATCCTTAACTTAATCACATCTGCAAAATCCCTTTTGCTATATATGGTAGCATGTATAAATTCTAGCAATTAGGGAGTAGATATCTTTGAAGATTCATTATTCAGCCTACCGTAGCATGCTTATTGTCAAACTATTTTATATACATTGAAGGATACAGGTTAAATAAAACATTTTCTTCCTCGAAATTCAGTATTTATAATACAAAAATCCAAGTGTCACGTGGATTATTTGCAGGAATTTCTATGGACTCTAGCAATCTCCTATAATGTTTAACAGAAGAAAAGTAAGGAAAATACAGTTTGAGGGAGGCAAGCTTTTTGTATCACAAAACTATTCCTTACCAGAAAAATTGGCACTTTTGGCTTAATCCATTTTTCAGATTAAATACATTTCATGAATTTAAGAATAATAGGTAGCATAACTTATTTGATTGTATTCTGGTAATAATTACTTATAATTAAGAATATATTTCAATAAGTGATTCAGAATTTTTCATAGAAAATAAAACCATTTATTGTTTTATTATAATATTGCACAATTATAGTATTAGTATTCCCAGATAGGTATAACTTTGCACATTTTTATATTTTACACATAGACAGTTTGCATGTGTTTATAGAAATACCAGGAAAGGTCAATTCAAGAAATATAAATAAACCTATCAATAACATTGTAGTATGGCAGGTTTTTTTTCAGATCACATTTAACACACAATTCATTAATTTTTTATCTACCAATTCCCTTCTAAAAGGTCAGAATTCATGATCTCATACTTCTTTCACAGAAGGCAAAACAAACAAAAAACCTCTCTAGGTATGTCAAACAGAAAGGCATTTAATACAGAGAAGTTAGAGCTTATAAATTTATTGGAAGAAATGGAAGATCAGAAATCAGGAAATCATGGCATTTCAGCAATCTGGAGGCTGCTACTGTTGCTACTGAAGACACTGCTGAAACTTTCTTTTACACACACCAAACAGAACTCAGATGCCAAACGCAAAGTCAGGCCACTCACTGCCTCATTTTCTAAATGTTCATATCACCACTATATTGTTTGCCAATTGCCACAACAGCAAAAATGTAACCTCCACTTTATTTACATCTTGCACCTTTTATATAAGGTTAAATAATCACCAGAATTTAATTTACATCTAGGTATCTAACTTCAAGAGAGAGAGCTTTTCACACTTTCTACCTAGAATGTAGTTGAGATAGTAACTAGAGAAGTTACCAAACTCCTTTCGCTGAGGCAGAGATGGAAAATGTATACAGAACTCAGAAAAGGAAGAGCAGAGACTGAAGCTATAATGAAAAGAGACCAGCCATTCCCAGATTAACAGGAAACAGACATTTTATAGAGCAAGAGTTAACACTTACAGTATTTGCATAAAATTAGAAATATTTTGTTCACTCAGTCCAGAAGTAGCTTAAAGGAACTAGTCGTAATTTGTCTCTATTGTCCTCTAAAAATTTCATAAAATTAATGTAAATTATCTGATCCCAAGAAACAGTAAGTCCATTAGAAAAGAGCATGGGATGAAGAATATTTTTAAGTATCCCTGATCTATGAAAATACTAAGTGGACAAAAAAGAGAAAATACACTTTTTAGTCATGTTGAAATGGAAATGCATTTGGCAGTAATCTTGTAACTCCTGTATTAATTAGAAGTTTTTAAAGGTGTATAAATTACCACTTAAACTGAAAATTTAAAAAGGAAAGTGTTATATATTAGAAAAGTTTAATTCTAGTGGCTTTATAGATGGGATGATTCAAAAATGGAATTAAACTACCAGGATTTGGTTTATCTTGATTTCTTGGTTTATCCTTTCTCCAAGCTGGCTTCATATATAGGCTCCATGAATTGACTTTTGATAATTTCAAATTCATGCTTTCCCTCATATCTTATAGATTTCTATTCATCAAAATATTAGGCTGAATCTCTTTTTCAATTGTCTCATAAAAACTTCAATATCTCTTTTTGAGTGAGTGGGAGTCACTTGGTCATCTCTGAATCAATTATTAAGCAAGGGAAATTTAATGTTTTGATTGGCTAAGACTAAACCACATCTTTGTGCTTATTGTCAGAAATAAAGTTAAGTTCACGCAAAACACAAATTTTGATCTGGGAAAGGAATGGTTCCTTGGGATGGGGGAAGAGTACATACTATAAAGAAAATAAGGAGAAATGTATGAGATAGACAAGAATAGTTGAGTTTACTACAGCCCCATGACTTCAGTTGGCTCTTGCCGTCTTCCACTGATTCTGGAGGGAGCTATACAAAAGTACTAGCCAGACAAATACTACATATTACTATGTGTGATTTTGGCCTCATAACCTATATGGAGTACTGGTGAATTGGGCAATAAATATGTGACAAGGACTCCTTTTACTTGGGTTGGTTATAGATCTTGGGCCTAATGCAAGCTTCTAGGACACTCAGCCCTTTTCCCAAAGGCTCACACACTAATATTACCACTTTGATTTGGCTATAAAAGGCAAATATAGACAAACTCATGGAAGAGAATCTCACAGAGAGAAATAAGAGACATTTTCCTAAAGATAGTTTTATTTCTACTCCTCTCACTAGAGTTGCATCCTTGTCCTACGTGACAAGATAGACTCAGTCAGAACCTGGAGATCTGCCAAGAAGCCCATCAACAGATGGAATGAAGGACAAACTTTCCTTTATAAAATTTTTCTAGAGGTTATTCTGCTTCTTAGTGAGGAAGGAAAATTAATTCAAATCAGAGCTTCTCAAATTTTTAAATTCAGGTTTCTTTTGGATAAAAATTAAAATAAATGTTTCTAGATTTTTCACTTGAAACATATTTTATTAATCAATATCACCTCAATAAATTTAATAAAATAATAAAATAAAGCAATATTTCAACAAGCAAAAAAAAGCCTTTTCTATAGGTTTAGATAAGATTCCATGCTAAAATTATTCAAGCTAATGTCTATGAAAAGAAAATGTATGTGCATTTTGATTTACATACTTCTTGTTCAGAAAATTGGTCAATCTCTAAATGTGAATACACCTTTACTGGGATTTTTGAGAAATTAAAATTCTCAAATCTTTCTCATTTTGAACTTCAAATTTTAAGACAAAGTTTAGGCAAAATAAGCAGATCCTTTCTGTTGAAAAAAATACCTTTTATTCCATCTATGTCCTGTTATGCTGTTAAAATGCCTGTGAATTTCAAATGCAATATAATTGGCATTATAATAAACGATCTGGCAAAGTGTTGCTGAACAGTAAAGGACATAGAAATATTATGTCCCATTGTTACTATAAAAGAACTACCCAGACACCAATTAACATCTCATCACTGTGATTACTTATTATTGTTTCTGTTCCACTAATCAAACTTATATCTTCTTAGTTCATAGTTTGATTTCAAAAAGTTCTGCTAAGAAAAAATTAAATTTATCTTGAATGCAAATAAATGTGAAACTTACAAAGCTAATTAAGTTTATAACAGAATAATATGAAAAGGAAAATTAAATTGCTTTGCTACAAGAAAAATCTTATAGGAAACATTTGTTAAAACATAAAAAAAATGTTAACATTTTCTAACACGATTTTTGGCTTATATTTTTAATATGACAATCCTATTCATTTTCTTTTATTTTAATACACACTGACTACTGTCTTCAAAATGTATTAATATTGCATGTTGGTAGTGGGGAAAAGCACAGAAATATATTCACAAAACATTTAAATAGAGCTCTCACAATTTATAAAGCTTTTAGTGAAAAGATAATATCACTTAATAGTGAAAAATAAATTTCGAAAACAAGCCAAGTTAAATTTTATAAAAACACAAAAACACACTGTAAATTTTAGTAATAAAGTGACATTAAGTAATATCGTGGCATTCGTGACACTATAACAATGTAATGCCTTTTAAAAATATTCTTTTTTTATAATTATTTTATTTTTTAAAATTACAGTTGACATATAATATTATATTAATTTCAGGTGAACAACATAGTAATTAGACATTCATATAACTTACAAAGAGATCACCCTGATAAATCCAGTACTCATCCGATATCGTACATAGTTATTACAATATTATTGACTATATTCCTTATGCTATACTTTACAACTCCATGACTAATTTGTAACTACTAATTTGGACTTCTTAATGCCTTCTCCATTTCACCCACCCCCAACACTCTCCCTCTGGCAACCATCAAAATGTTCTCTGTATCTGTGAGTTTGTTTCTGTTAGGTTTGTTTGTTTACTTCATTCTTTAGATTCCACATATAACTGAAATTATATAGCATTTGTCTTTCTCTGTCTGACTTACTCCACTTAGCACAATACCCTTGAGGTTCATTCATGTTGTTGCAAATGGCAAGTTTCCATTTTTTTATGACTGAGAAATATTCCATTGTATATATGTACCACCTCTTTTTTTTTTCCATTCATCTATTAATAGACATCAAAGTTCTCTTCAAATCTTGACTATTGTAAATAATGCTGCAATAAACCTGGATTCACATATTCCTTTGAAGTAATGTTTTGAGTTTGTTTGGATAAACACAGAAGTAGGATTATTGGATCCTTCTTTGCTTTTTATTATATCCTTTGTTTTAAGGTCTATTATGTCTGGTATAAGCATTACTACCCCAGTTTTTTTTTTTATTTCCATTTTTATGAAATATCTTTTTCTTCTTTTTACTTTCAGTCTCTATGTGTCTTGAGATTTGAAGTGAGTCTCTTGTAGGCAATATATGTGAGGGTTTTGTTTTCTCATCCATTCAGCCACCTTATTATTTGGTTGGGCATTTAATCCATCTAGATTTAAGTAATTGTTGATAGATTTATAGTTATGGTCATTTTATTATTCATATTTGTAATCTTTTCTTCTCATTTTCCTTTTTCTTCTTTTTCTTCTTCATCTTCTTAAAAAAAAGTCTTTCTAACATTTTTTGTAATACTAATTTGGTGTTGATGAACTCTTTCAGCTTGTTCTTGTGTGGGAAGCTCTTTATCTGTCCTTAAATTCTAAACGTTAGCTTTGCTGGGTAGAGTAAGCTTGGTTATCCTTGCTTTTCATCACTTTGAATATTTCATGCCAACCTCTTCTGGACTACAAAGTTTCTGTTGAGGAATCAGCTGATAATCTTATGGGAATTCCTTTATAGGTAACTAATTGCTTTTCTCTTGCTGTTTTTAAGACTCTCTTTGTCTTTAACCTATAGCATTTTAATGATGATGTGTCTTAGTGTGGGCTTTTTTGAATTCATCTTGTTTGGGAATTCTTGGTCTTGTATGTTTATTTTCTTCACCAGATTAAGGCAGTTTTCCATTATTATTTCTTCAAGTATTTTTTGTCCTTTCTCCTTGCTCCCTCTCTTCTCCTTCTGGTACCCTTAATGCAAATGTTTGTACCCTAAATGTTGTCCCAGAGGCCCCTTAAACTAGCCTAATTTTTTTGGATTCTTTTTTATTTTTGCTGGTTTTTTTTTTACCTTACCTTTTTTTTTTCTACTTTACCTTTCAAATAACTTATTCAATCCTCTGCTTCATCTAATCTACTATAGAATCCCTCTAATGTATTGTTCATTTTAGTTGTTACATTCTTCATTTCTGATTGGTTCTTTTTTATGTTTTTTATCTCCATTTTTATGTTTTCTATATCTTTGTAAAAGTTTTCAGTGAGTTTGTCTATTTATACACTAAATTCATTGAACATCTTTATCACCAGTGTTTTGAACTCTACATCTGGTCGATTGCTTGTCTTCATTTTATTTAATTCTTTTTCTGAAGTTTTTTTTTCTTTAATTTGGGACATATTTTTTTTTCTCCTCATTTTCTTTGCCTTCTTGTGTTTGTTCCTATATATTATGGAGATTTACTATGTCTCCTGGTCTTAGTAAAGTGGCCTTAGATAATAGGTGTCCTGTAGGGTCTAAGTGACACGGCCTTCCCTGGTCATTTGAACTGAGTGCTCCAGATTTATTGCGTGGATTGAGTGTTCCCTCCTGCTGTAGTTGAGATTTGGTTACTGGGACCCTTGGACTGAGTTGTTGTGAAAACTGTTTCTGACTATAGTAGAGGAGCTATTGTGCAGGGGCTGAGCTTATGGGACAGGACTCACTTTAGCAGGACTCTGGTATCCACCCATTATGCCCTCTGGGTGTGTTGTCCTCAAATGCATCCCTGGGTGTTGCTTTTGCTTGCTCTGGATCTGACCACCAAGCATGCCAGTCCCAAGGCCTCCTTGGAGGGCCCTATTGTAGGCCAAGTTCAGCCACAGCCTGTGTCCTACCTGGGATCACCTGGTACAAGTCATCAAGAAATCCACAGATGGCTTCCATAGGCTCTGGGCTTAGAGGTACCTTAAAAGGCAAAGCCTCAAACCAAGGCTGACTGCTGTTAGTGCTGGGCTTGGGGCTGCTCAATGAAAGATACGGGACATGCTGAAACCATATGCTGTTAGTTTGGTTTTGTGAACCTTGGAGAGGCTTTACGAAAATACACTGCATGAACCAAGATAGGCCGTTTGTACAGAAAAGCCACTGATTAGATGCACAAATTGGGTGGGGTAGAGTCTCGTGGAATCACCAGGGTGGGGTGACCAGTGTTAGCTAGGTTGATAGAGAATCAAATATGGTGACCTCTGCTTCAATCTACTGGGTTCAGGGAGAGCTCAACAAGGAAACATTGGATTCTGCCAGCACCTCTATCTAGAAGAAAGCTGCCCTTCTAGATCTTGCCCTGAAGCCAGACAATTCAGTTCCTCCCTGTATGTCTTTGGTGCCTTTCAAGCTGCTGCCCCAGAGCTTGAGCTCAGAGTGAATGAGTCTTTCAGTGAGTAAGCTTGCGTACGGACCCTTTAAGAGAAACACCTGAGATTCCAGCTGCCCTCTCTCACTCAGCCACAATCTCCGCTGGTTTTCACAGCTAGAAATTGTGGGACATCTCTTCCAGGCACTGAACCCCTAGATTGGGGAGACTGGTGTGAGCTGGGACCCCTCACTTCTCCAGGGGGCCTCTACAGCTGATTTATCCATCCCAATTTTTAATCACCCTCACGAGAGTTGGACCAGCTCATTTCTCTTCTCTGCCCCTCTTACCAGTCTCAAGTGGCTTCTTCTCTATGTTCTTAATTATAGGCCTCATCAGCTAGATGTCAGGTGATCCCAATCATGATTATTTTTTAACTTAGATATGGCCATGACATGTAGTAAGCACAGCTTTCACCTACTCTGCCATCTTGGCTGGAAATTTGCAAAAGTATTATCTTTAATTACATCTGCTATTCCTTAGATCCCTAGACATTCAGTAGGCAATGTTTTCAATGCAAGATTCCCATTATCATGGAAAGAGAATTTCAAATTTGAAATGCATCTATGATGATTTATTGCTTAGTTTTAAGACCTGAATAAGGACCAAGAGTGTTGAGTGGAAGTTTGGAGCCAATAATATATATATATATATTTTTTTGTTCCCCAGCCATCAAGTTTATAGGATCAGCTTTTACAGGTTGGCTGGCATCCCCACGATGCCTTTTCATAGAGGAGAAATTAATATTGACTTTGGGGGATTAGCACATGCTAAAGGTAATCTGTTTCCTTAGCTGAAGCTCACAAACAAAGCAGTTAAATCCTCATCACAAATGGCCATGCTGGGACTCATTACACTTTTCAGAGGCCTGGATTTTTTTGTTTGTAAGTCCCTAAAACATTTATATAGGGCAATGAAATTTTCACAGAACCTGAGCCAATTTCTTTAATGAAGAATGAGATAAATTGCTGTGAAAGGTACAGTTTTTTTTCCCCCAAAAGTAGGAATATAATTAAAGGACCAAAGAAAAAATGAAACAGTGAAGAATAGCAATGCCTCCATAGACCTTGGTTAAAAATAGAGGGGGGAGGCAGATGGAGTGAAAGGGGTTAAATATGTGGTGACAGAAAGAATCTAACTATGGGAGGTGAACACACAATGTAAATATATATATGCCTTACTGTTAAAATGTATAACTGAAACTTACTGGATTTCATTAACCAATGTCACCATAAATTAATTAATTAATTAATTAAAAATTAAAAAAATAGAGTAGAGACTTTTCTTTTAACAAGCTGCTTATTTTGCCAAAGTTTAACTTACTTATTAATTTAACAAATTTTTGTTGAATTTCTAACATGTGTCAGGCTTTGTTTGAGAAGCTAATATAAGCAAATAAATATGTTATAATATCAATTTCCAAAGAGTTTAGGCAAATGATAGAGAACAAATATTGTTATAAAACAATATTGTAAATTTATAAAATAATATGATAGAATCTATATAAATATAAGTAAAAAGTATCTAACATTGTGGAGAAAGGGAGAAAGGGCTGTTCAAAGGGTATTTAGACTGAGGTAAATGAGGAAGGCTGAGACAGAAAGAGAAAGGTTTATAATTTATGTGTTAAGGGGTTATAATTTTTAAGTATAAAGAAAAGGCTTATTTTGAAATTTGTTTTAAAGCTTTAGAATATTGACAGTACAGTAAACATAAGTCTTCAAGTAGGGGTTAATATTATGACATTTCCTATCTAATTTCCTGTTTCTTAGGTCAAAGATCTACCTTTAAAATTAAAAAAAATAATAAATGACTATAGAAACAGCAAAAAAACATGAATGTTAGACTTTTAATAATAAAGTTGCATATGCATATTTATTACATAACATCTTTATATATAGAGAGATAGATAGATATATAGATATTGATATAGATATAGATATAGATATAGATATAGATATAGATATAGATATAGATATAGATATAGATATAGAGAGAGAGAGAGAGATTAATGAAACCTTATTGGGTGCTGGGTTTTGAGAGCTGAATACGTGTCCTCTCTAGTCAATAATCAATCTCTGCAATACAGTATGTATATGAGACTAACAGTGTTCTAAGATCAATAGTATTGACTTTGGTAAACTTAAATCAATTTAAAGTATAGCTTAAAATTATCACTATTGAGCACTTATGTGCTAGATTCACTACCAAAAATGTCCTACATGTGCTATATTTTTTAATTCTCAAAAATTTTTTTAATGAAAGAAATTGTATTATTTTATAAATAAATACATGGAAAGACTCAGTAACTTTTCCTAGGTCAAAATGAATAAGGATGAGGAATCAGAAATGTTGTTAAAAGGAGAGAATAACAAATCATTGTAAAACATTCTACATGCAAGGGATAGCAAATAAGTCTGTATAACTGGAACATAGAAAGAGCCTAGAAATAAAGAATAAGAGGGAAACTGGGGAGGGGGCATTTTAAAAATGATTTTGCATTCCATGCTATGTTTAAACTTTTCCATTCTCTCTTCTACACCCCCAAACTAATTTTGTGATTTAGGACTTGGTTATTTTTACTTGGATTCTACATTTGAGAGAAAAAATATTGTTAAATATTGCAGACAAAGTTGAGAACTACTGCTCTATGCGCATCCAATATTTTATTTCTCTAGTTACTAAGAAGAAATGTTTCTTGCTCTAGTGACAATTCCTCCATTTCTTTGTTTATTCCATCCTCTTTTCTAAGAAATGGTACATTGTGATGACTCTATCTCTTGTTTATAAAAGTTCTTCCTCTGATAATGGATACTGCTCATTTTCACTGCTTCTCAAGATCCCAACTTAAAAATTACTCATCAAACCCCTTAAATTATTCCAAGCCCAATCCAAACTTTCTCTAGCAAAAATTTGTGTATATGTATATTATACATACACACACACACTCTTTTCAAGTGTGTGTGTGTAATATGTATATATAGCCTCAGTTTCCTCATCATCCACTTCTCAGCCCCATCGAATTTTACTTCTACTTCTATATATCTATTGAAACAACTTTACACATTCTATAAATTTAAAATTTTGTGATGAAGTATAAGCCAATGAGAGAAAAGAAGAGATATTTTATGACCAACATAGGCTAGATAAAAATTTTATAAGGAGAAAAATATTTTGGTCTGTTATTAAGAAAAAAAATATGAGGTTTGCATAAGGGTTAGACTACTATTCATGGGAATCTGTTATTATAGATGTTGATCATAAGGACATTTATTTAAAACCTGAAAATGCTAATTTACCATGAATACATCCACTAAAATTTTCTTAATTAAACAAAAGTTATATAAAACATGAAATGTAAGATATATTTGATCCTGGCTTTATATGTATTTTTTTCTAGAAAATAACTAAGACTGTATTGGAAAAAATGAGTTGGCTACTAATTTTTTTTTCACATAGGCCTATAAACTTAAACTTACATTAATATATCATTCTCTTCATATAATCCAAATATTTTAACTGGATAAGATTGGGGGGCACATTTCAGAGATTAATTAAACTGTTAATGTGAATTTATATGATTTCAGAACTATTATTTTTACAAAACATAAAAAATGGCAGATATGCCAGTCTATTTCTTTGACTTTGACTTCTATATCTTATCAGCATAAACTGTGTTTATGTTGTTATTATTGTATATATCAGTCATGGAATACTAGAAATCTTTCGAGTTTGACAGCTGTGCTCTATCCAAATGCACAGTGATTTTAACTCTTTAATTGTATGTATTTATGTTTAAAAAGTTACCAACTAATAGATTTTCTTTCCTGAACTGGTTATGTTCAAGCAATTCTATCAGTCTAGACTGTTATATAGATATAGTGAATGTACCCATGGGTAACTTAACACCTTCAGGTTTTAAATAAATGTCCTATGATCAATATCTATAATAACAGATTCCCATGTATAATAGCCTAACCCTTATATTTTCTTTCATATTTATATATTTCAACCTTCATATTTTCTTTCTTAATAAGTGACCAAAATAGTTATTTTCCTTAGAAAAAATTTTATTTGACCCATATTGGTCATAAAATGTCTTCTTTTTTCTCATTGGCTCATGCTTCATCACTATACATAAATATGTCTCTTACTAATTTTGTGTAGAAACACTGTACATTCTGGGTGCTACATATTTTCCTATTACAAGATACATTTAATAATTATAGAAACAAATTCTTGTAGGTATTTGTTACATTCAGAATTTGTATATTTGTATTCATAAATTACTCTGGAGAAAAAGGTTGTTATAACCTTTAGTAACAAATGGCTCATGAAAGCAGGGAGCCACATGGTAGTTAGTTGTTACCAAAAAAATGCAACTACTCGCATTAACACCTTCATTATGCCAAGAACTACAACAGACAGTTATTAGGAATGTGTTTGTAATTAAATATTGTTAGCACTAAGTATTCCAAGTAAATTGTTTTTAAATTAATGTTTTTTGTCAAGTTAAATTCTGAAGGTGCAGAATGAAAAAAAAGATGTTTATATGAGAGTTGTAAAGCCTAGACTGGAAAATCTTTAAAATACTGTGACATTTCATGCTTTAAGTCATTAAATATATTTCTTATATATAATTGGAAAGCAATTATGAAATATCAAGTCCAGTTCTCTCTGATTGTTCATGTAAAAAAATTTAAGCAGTTATCTGAGATTATATCCTTGTTCATTCATGTCTTCTTTCATTACTTTGACAAATATTTGCTGAGCATGTATCATGTACTAGAAATTATCCTATATGCTCAGTGTAGAGCAGTTAACAAGATAATTTTTTTCCTGTGTTCTCAGTTTATATTCTATAAAAATAGGTTAAAAGTTAAACAAATTTCAAAGAATAATTTTAAGACATCAGTTAGAAAAGATCGGTTTACTCATCTCTGAAGGAGATCAATCATGCAAAAATTATCTCTTCAAATAAAAATAAAATTGATGTTTATAAAACTTAAATTCACAGGCATTCTATAGTCTTCTCTTGAGTATATTTATTGACTGAAAGCTATTGAGAAGAGCACATTGCCCTTAAAGAAGCTAAGTTATCAGAAAAGTACTTTTAGTCATTTGTGGGTTTCCCAAGAAAACTTGCAGTTTTGCCTATGAAATAAAAATGATGTCTCAGTATGATGGCTGCCATTGCCTTCCTTCCATGTTTCCACTTTTTCAGCCTATATCTATACTATTTCTCACAAGAAGACTATTTTGTAACTATTTTATTTTTAAAAAGTTAATATCCTACTCTCATACTTAATAATTAGAAACTTAAAGCTTTCCACAAGATTCAGCTACAAGGCAAAAATGTCTCTCCCCTCTTATTACTCCTTTCAACATTATACTGAAGTTATTAGCTAATACAATAAGAAAAGAAAAGGAAATAATTGAGAAGGAAGAAATAAAACTGCCTTGTTCATAGGTGACATAATTATCTATGTAGAAAACCTGAAAGGTTGATTAAAAAACCCCTGGTACTAATAAGTGATTTTACTAAGTTTGCAGGATACAAGGTTAAGACAAAAGTAAACCACTTTCTTATATACTAGCAATAAACAGTTGGATTTTGAAATAAAAAACAATACCATTGATATTAGCTCTCCCCAAAATGAAATACTTGTATATAAATCTAAAATAATATGTAAAAGATCTACATAAGGAAAACTACAAAATTCTGATGAATTAAAGATCTAAATAAATTAGAGAGAAACTCCATGTTCACAGATAGGAAGACTTAATATTGTTAAGATGTCACTTCTTCCCAACTTTTATACAGATTCAATGCAATCTCAATCAAAATCCAGCAAGTCATTTTGTGGATGTAAAAAAAAAGTTTATGTGGAGAAGCAAAAAACCCATAATAGCCAACACAATATTGAAAGAGAAGAACGAAATTAGAGGACTGATGCTACCTGACTTCAAGACTTACTATTAAACTAGAGTAATCAAGACAGTGTTGTTTGGCAAAAGAATGGACAAGTAGATCAATAGATTAGAATCAAGAGCTCAGAAATTGACACACATAGTCAACTGGTCTTTAAAAACAATACTATGGAGTAAAGATAATCTTTTCAACAAATGGCACTGGAACATCTAGACATTCACATGGAAAATAGTGAATTTAGACAGAGAACTTACACTCTTTATAAAAATTAACTCAAAAATTGATCATAGATCTAATGTCAAAAAAATTTTTAAACTTCTAGAACATGAGAAAATGAGATGATCTTGGGTATGGGGAAGCCTTTTTAGATACCACACCAAAGACACAATCTATGAAAAAAAAATTAATAAGTTGGACTTAAAACTTCTTCTCTGTGAAAGATGATGTTAAGAGAATAAAATAAGCCACAGGCTAGGAGAAAATTTTTGCAAAATACACATCTGATAAAGGACTATTATCCAAAATAAACAAAGAACTTTTTAAATTCAACAATATGAAAACAAACAATCCAATTAAAAAATATCTTAACATAAAAAATATACCTTCACCAAGGAAGATATACAAATGGCAGATAAACATATAAAAAGATGCTCCACATTCTATGCCATGAGGGAAATGCAAATTGACACAGCAATGAGATACCACTGCATGCCTATCAGAATGACCAAAATCCATAATATTGACAATACCAAAAATCTGCAAGGTTGTGAAGCAAGAGAAATTCTCATTTTATGCTGGTGGGAATCCAAAATAGTACAGCTACTTTGGAAGATGGTCTTGTGGCTTCTTATAAAACTAAACATACTCTCACCATACAATCTAGCAATCACAGTTCTTGGTATTTCCCCAATGGAGTTGAATACTTTACAAAACCTGTACATGAATGTTTATAGATGCTTAAGTCATAATTGCCAAAACTTGTATGCAACCAAGATGTTCTTCAGTAGGAAATGAATAAATAAACCGTAGTACATCCAGACAATGGAATGTTATTCAGGTCTAAAAAGAAATGAGCTATCAAGCCATGAAAGACATGGGGAAACCCTGAATTTATATTACAAAGTGAAAGAAGTCAATCTAAAAAGGCTAAATACTGTACGATTTCAACTATATTACATTCTAGAAAAACCAAAACTTTAGCGACAATAAAAAAAATCAGTGGTTTCCAGGAGTTAGGAGAGAGAAATGAGATAAATAGGCAGAGCACAACAAGTTTTTTAGGGCAGTGAAATACTCTGTTTGATACTTTAATGATAGAAATGTGTCAAGGTATCATTACACATTTGTCAAAAACCATAGAATTTGCAGTGCCAAAAGTAAGCTGTAATGTAAGCTATGAACTTTGGGTAATTATGATGTGTCAATGTAGGTACACCAGTTGTAACAAACATATCACTGTGGTGTGGAATGTTGATAATGAGAGGCTGTGTATGTGTGGGGACAGGGAGTATATGGAAAATCTCTGTATCTTCCCCTCAATTTTGCTGTGAACTTAAAAATGCTCTAAAAAAGTCATTTAAAAAAAAGACAAAAAACTACACAGAGTGAAAGAAATTCCCAAAGCATAAATCCAACAAATAATACATACCCAGAATATTTAAAAAAAGCTCATACAAGTCAATAGGACAAAGACTACTCAATAAAAAAAAATTCACAAAATACTTGAATAGTCATTTCACAAAATAAGATATTTGAGTGACCCATAAATGTTTGAAAAGGTACTCGACTTCATTAGTCATTAAGAAAATGGACAATTCTTAAAAGGTCAAAATATCACTGCACATTCTGTATATCTTAAATTTCAGACAAAATACACCATGGTAGAAATGTGGGTTAAATAGAAGTTGCATACATTGCTGGTGTAAGTGGAGACTGATTCAACTACTTCAGAAAACTATATAACATTATGTATTAAAACTAAACATGTGTCTTTCTTGTGACCCAGAAAGTCCACTCCTAGATATATCGACAAATAATACCATATAAGGATTGACTAGAGAAATATCAATGAAGTCAGGATGAAACACACAGGTATTAAGTGGTCAAAAGATTGACTTTCAATAAAAAATAATGTAGCTCTTTATTTTTCTTACTTATATAGAACACAGACAGTAAAATAATTCCATAGGTAATAACCCAGCTGACTGAGAATTTTTCAGTACCAATGGATGCTTCTTTGGATCTACTGTAGTATTTATAAAGGTGAGGCTTCCCACAGGCTGCTTCCAGCTTGTCTGAGTGCAGCAGGACAATTAGTGTTGGTCCATAACTACCGAATACATGACTCTTCCAGCTGATAATTCTAGATTTCCTGGAATTGCACTGAAGTCTGGAAGTCTTTCTATCACATCCCACTTTTTCCTTCCTATCTTCGAAAATGTCAGTCAAAAGTAGATACAGACAATAGAAAGTTATCTCAACAGAGACCAGATTCCCTGAATGACAGTGACCTGGTGGTCGAAAGGCATACATTAAGTTTCCTGAGTTTACTGCTACTTAAAAAAATGGAATGCCTATGTCAAAAAAAGAAAAATCAGATTTGACCAAGACCCAGACCCTGTGCAGAAAATTTAGAGTTTGATCACTGTTCATAAGACTTGTTAAAAAAGCACCACTCAAGCTGTGTAGTTGGTCAGCCCCAAAGAATGGACTTAGGTATCCAAAGTTTGGTGGGACCTCCAAGAAGTGTCAAAGAATAACTCAGAGACATTTACTTATAATACAGTCATTCATACTTGTATCTGAGGAAAAGCAATCCTATATAGATTATATCTCTTAACAATTGCAAAGACAGTATTTATAAAAGCAAAACACAGATTGTATAAATTAGAGTTTTGTTTGTTTTTCTACACCTTGGACAAGCTATTTGAAAGCTAACAAGATGTTTGCTTGTTTTTAAACAGGCTATAAGAATTGTCAGTAGAGGCCATTTTGGTTCTTTATGGGCTTTATGGTCTTCCTGAGAAATACTATGATTTACGAGACAGCTACTAGTGCCTTCTGTGAAGCTTCTCCCTTAGCTTTGCGATGATTTCACTATTTTCCTTAATACATTTCTCATAAAAATTAACAAAATAATTTCAGTTATTACTAAATTTTACTCAGAAAAATAAACAAAGACTATATGATAGTGATATTTGTATGTGGAGGAAATACTTTAAATGGATGGTCACAAACATCCTCTCCACGGACAAAAGGTGATTTTTGAGATATTAGAATCCATTGCCTTTTTCTAGGAACAAAAAGGCAAGATTCTTGGTCTACCTATAAGACAAGAGAGGTAAGAAATTGTAAAGGTTTCCTTTTTTTTTTTTTTTTTTAAAGAGAAATGGGAAGGTACTGGAAGACATTATGAAGTACAGTTATATAATTTGCTTCATGTTTTAAAAAGATTACTTTGGCTGCTCTGAAGATAATAAATTGGGGGTGGGAGAGAGAATAAGTAAAGGTATGGAAATTTTAATTTATTTTATTATTGGAAATAAAAAATAGAGATAGAGATCATGGTATATTTGGAGACAAGAGTATCAGGTGTCCTGTTAGATTTTTATTTGTGTGAGGTAAAAGAAAAAGGGGAATGAACACTGACTCAGAATTCTGACATGAACTATTGGTGGATGGGGTTCCATCAATTACTATTGTGAATATTAGTAGAGAAATTCAAATCAAAAATTCTTCTGTGGACCTATTAGGTTTAGGCTTCACATTTAATATCCCAGTGAACATTTCAAGTGGACTGTTACATATATGAGTCTGGAGCTCAGGGGTGATATCAGCACTGAGGACACATATTTGGAATGATCAGAATATGGATGGTATTTTAAAGTCACCAAACTACATGACATCTCTTAAGAAAAAGAGTATTTAGAAAAAAAGAGGAATGATCAAGATGGAGCATTTAGGGTACTTCAATATTTAGGGACTAAATAAAGATGATCTGAAAAAAGAGACTCAGAAGAAGTCAAGATAAAAAAATATGTCAAAAATTATGAAAGGTCAAATAAAATGAAAACAAAGAAATAACTATTTGAATGTATCAATATTGTAGTTATTGGTTGCCTTAACAAAAGCACTTTCAATTAAGTGATAGGGATGGAAGCCCACATGTTCCATTGAAATATGAGAGAAGACTGAGAATGTTGGTTTACAGCAGTTTGTTGGAAAAATATTTTGACGAAAGTTGTTATATCAAGTTGTTTCTGTAAGATTGCTTAAATCCTATAAGATTTCCTTAATTAAGTATAGCATAAGACACTAGAGAGAGTTGGAGGGTATGATGTTTCATAATGTGGAAGACAGTGGAAACATTTACTTGGTTATCAAATTCTACAAATCACAAGGCTTGGCTATAAGCACATAAAATTCTAATAAACTCACCAAAAAGATGAATCTTCTCTGAGAGTTAATTCACATGACGTGACTGGAATCAACTGAGTTTGTTATTCCCAATAAACTCCCTACTTCTAAAATCATATCCTCTATCCTGATAGGTGAAAGCTTGATATAACAAACATCCAAACAACTGTTTTGTCAAATCAAATATACTTTTCCCTCAAAAATGGTAATATTTTGAGGTAATTGTCAAGGAATAAAAATAGTATGTGGGGTCCAAACAAGAACATGTTTAAGAATAACTGATTTAAAAATGTGTTTGAAATGATATAAAAGATGTAGTAGAATTTGCAAATATTCTCAAAATTTAAATATTGAGCTCTAGTCTAGACTCCTTTTACATTCTCATAGGCCATTTCACCAATCCAAAAAAAATAAAAAAACATATCCATTTGTGGCCAGGTTTTTATACTATTTAAAGAAGCAATATCTTCCTTTCTCTAGTTGAGTACAAAATAAGAGATTGATGGTTGTTAAATGTACATACCTACTCATATACCTGTGGATAATAAATAAAATCCAAAATGCTAATAGGTGGGCACAAATCAGTAAAGATTCATAGTAGTCCATGAGAAAGAGGTTGCAGCAATATGTAAGAATACTTCTGTAAACAATATGACAATCATTCAAGATCCACACCAAAAATAATTGACTTTTGTTTTCAAGTGATAAAGATAACAGTTAAATAAATAATTATTCTTTACTATATGCTTGGTTCTTTATATGTATTATTACTAAATCTTATCATGAAACTGAAAAGAAGTGTCATTAATCCTCATTTTATAGATGAAGTAATTTGTCTCAAGATGTTAAATGACAAATCTAAATTCATACACTATTAAGTGGCAGATCTTGAATGCAAATCCAGGCCTTTCCTAGTATAGTGTTGTATTTTTTCCACTATGCTACATTGTTTCCAAAAAGCTCTGAAATAATTTGTGTGTTTTAGTAGTGACTGTGTATATAAAACTGATTCACAATAAGGCACCTGTCTATGTATTTGACTAAAACCATATGTAAGGTATGTCCTAGAATATTCTGGTAATTGTCAAGAACAAGTCAACACAAATAACAATTTAGATGACACCTAAATTCTAAATTTTTCTCTACTATATAAAATTTTCACTAAGCACTATCTGAGGATATATTACATAGAAACCACAAAGTACACATTCCCAAACTTTTAAAACCACCCCTTCCCCACATACACATGCATTTACGGGTAGCTACCAAGAATTAGGAACAGCCAATCTCACAGCAATCTTGGGCATTTATCAAAACAACAACAAAAAAGATACAGTTGGTCATTGACAACCCACACATCTGCTCAAATCGAACATTCTCTACTGAGTTTCATTCTTTATTTGCCTTCAGAATCTGATGTTTAATTACATGCCATGCCATAGGGAATAGTAATTTCTAAACAATGATTTCAAGAAAAAATAAAGTCTTACTATTCAGCTGAATATTAAATACCGAAAGCTTCTGTTGTTTATTTCATTTTATATATATTTCATTTCCTAAACTTTCTGCACCAATTCACTCCACTGTGTTTATGATTTTTATCTAAATAGTGAACGAAGAAAAATAATAATCAGATTCTCTCTGAAACCACAAAATCTTAGATGAGAGTAAGTGTTGACATCACCCATGACTAAAAGTTTTGTTTGTTATTTTGAGATGCAGTTGCAGATACCAGCCCCAAATTATATGTCCTGATTGGTCAAATCTTTATGAAATTTATTGTTGTTTTTAAAATTATGTTGTCTTTAAACTGTTGTTTGAAATGCATTGATTCAGGTATTGTAAATCAAAAGATACCTATAGTTATTAGGCAGTAAATTCTAATTATTTTTGATAGAGTCAATGAATAATCAAAGAAGGAAAGAGAAAGTGAATGAAAAGGAGGCAATGTTAGTGTAAAGTCAAAACAACTACTTCTTATGAAGACAGAGAATTCACACCAGACTCAGCATTTTACAATATCATTCACAGTCACCTATAAAGGAAATGACAACTGAAAGAGATAGGGCTAAAAATCTGAGTGTTGTGATTGAAAATTATTTTTCAATAAAATAATTTTGCTCTTTGATTATTATAACAGACATTAGAGACTTTAGAACTTTATAATCTGTGTCTACTTTTACACATGAAAATAGTTTACATTTGCTTGCTACTTTAATGCCTTACGATCCCAGAGTTACTTTAATGCCCATCAAAAAATTCCTGGAAAATGAACCAATAAGAATAGTTTCTTCTGCGTTTATTGCAAAAGTCACAAATTTCAGGCAACTAAAGAAAACCTCAATGTATTAATACATTTTTTAGCTTCCTTATAAGTAATACCATTTAGTGGCAAGCCACCCAATCAAGGTACAGCTGATGAATCAAGGATGGTAATAGAGTCACTCAGTGATAGTCTGAGATTTTTATATAGTTGAAGCTGGAGAGGAATCATGTTTAGTAGTGTACTACTTTATTAAAATTTTAAATTATAAATACTTGGTAAGTCTGCAAAAAATAACTATTTAAAACTTGTTCTAATCTCTAGTGTCAATTTACATGATAAAAAGCACATATTTGAGTCTGTTAAATATTACTCTTGGAATCTATTAGTAAGAAATACAAATTTCTAAAATTTAATTCCCTAAGCTTAATGAACCTAGTAAATTTGATCTGATGTCCTCCCAAGTTAATATGTTAAGTCTAAATTGACTTATTTTTATAGGGACAAATTTGTTCATATTTAAATTAATCTTGAAGAAAATATGTATTGCTATATAATTGTGTTATTTGTAGTCCTCATATATGAGGGTACTTATTTGATTTCATTCATTTGGTAATTTTAGAAAAACAAAAATAATTAGCTCAACATGTAATGCTTGTATAGCAAATGCTAATTTCTTGCCAAAGTTTTTTTTAAGATAAAACACTTAATTTATTATGTATGACTGACTGCTCACTAAGCTCAAGCCCTTATCCTAGTTGTTGTAAAATATACAGCTATAGTTAAGATACAAAACTTACCGCAGGTACTTCAAACCCATGAAGATAGCTTCTATTCATTTGCATATATTTCTTCAATATAATTTCCTATTTACTTCATGGTTCCTGTATATGATATCACATTTGCTTAACTTTCATATCTGTTTCATGATAGAGACTATATACACCCACATTTATAAAACACTTAATTACAATCCATGTTTATTGAAAAAAAAGAGCTTTAATTTAGAATCTTAAAATGTTATATTGCAAAATCGTAAAACCACAAAACAGAGAATGGTCTTAGTATAAATGTTGATAATGGGGGGACAAAATTATCAAGATGAATAGGCCCAAAATTAAGTACCCAAGGATATAAGTAGAAGAGAATTATGGCATGTCACATTAGACAGACCACAGCCCAACTGTTTGTGTAGCAGATACGTACTGAGCACTGCCTTTGTGTTAAGTCCTTTATGAGAAACAAAGGACAGAATTGTTTAAAGTGGAAGTAGATTCTGCCTTTGTAGAACTAAGAGCTTCTGGGAGTGAGCATGACAATATTAACTAAGTAATGATTCCAGGCAGGGATACAAACTATGAAAATTGGATTGTAATCTCAGCTGAAATTAAGTATGAACAGAAGGTACTTAGTATATTTGGGAGACGAAGGGTTTAGAAAACATTGCCAGGAAAGGAGGTAATGACATGGGAGAAAGTCTTGAAGAAGGAGGGAGCAAAGCACATCTGAAGAGACAGAAACATGTCTCTGAAATGTTAAGAGGGACAGAGAACACCATAAATTGAGATCAGGGAAATAGTTGAGGGTCAGTATATATAGAGTCCTGTTGACCACTGAAGCATTTGGATTTTTATTCTATCATAATAGAAAATTACTGAAACATTTTCTGCAAAGGTGATTTTTTGAAAGATTATTCAAGTTATAGGGTGGAGACCATATCAGAAAGGTCCTGAAATGAAGTGCAGGTCCAGCTAAGTGGCTGTTACAATAGCTCAGATTTGAAGTTGTGGTAATGTGGATTAATATGCTGTGTTGGAAGTGCAGATAAGTGGAAATAGATTGATTTGAGAGATATTTAAGTGAAAAAATCAAAAGAACTGTTGATGAATGTGGGGGAGGGTGTCAAACATAACTCCTCATTTTCTAGCTTGATCAAACTGGTGATGCCACTTACTGAAACTAGAAAACTCAAGAGAAAGACAAAATTTGAAAGTAAATAGCAGGCTGGGAGATCATTATTCGGGTATTTAGTAACACATCCAAGAATAGATGTCATATAAAATTTTGGATACAGAGTTTTATTATAGAGTTCAAAAGAGATATCTAGATAGAGATTTAATTAAAGAGACTAATTAGCCTTATCTAAAGTTTAGTTGTAGAATAATAAAGAAAAGAATAAAGAAGAAATGGGTGTGTTATAGTTTCAGAAGTTGAAATGGAGAATCCGCACAGCTAAGAGCTTCAAAATATACAATTTATCTTCATGATTTCATCATATCAGAACATGGACTTCCGCTTTATTATCTAAGAATTGGGCTTTTTTTTTCCAATTCATTTTGGTCTAGATCACAAAATATTTAATTACTACTAAAATGCCAGAGAGAAATACAAGGTAAAAGACAACTTTCATTGAATGACAGGTTCATGTTGATATAATCACCCTACTCTTTCACTGCAGAACTATATAGATTGGAAGTTTAGTTAGCAACAAAGATGTTTAATGATAAGATATTAGTTATGTAAAAGCTAATGGCATCAAAATTTTATAATCTTACGCCCTTTTCTTGGAAATACCTAGCTACCTGACCTTGAGTCTTTGGATTTTGGCACCTTTTCTCCAGGTATTGTTTAGAGAGGATTACCGACTTCTGGTTCACCAAGTTTTCAAGTTCTATTCTCTATGCTAACATAACCTTTTTATTCCTAAATTTTTCTCAAACAGGATTTTTTTGCTAAAGCTTATGTATCTCCCCTTCCCCATAATTAAAAAAAAACCTGAAAATTCCTGATTATGAAAAAACTTGATGTTCACATTTTCATCAGCAAGTTATGAGAATACTACATCATTGCAAGCAGCAGGTGTTTATCAATTGATTTTATTTTCCCAATATGAAGTGCATGAAGTGATATGACTTTATTACTATAATTTAGATTTTCTTGCTACTAGAGGTGGAGAATCATTTCATGCACTCCTCTGATGTCTTCTCTTTCTTTTTTCTAAAATATTTATTTTATTTATGTATTTAAATTTTAGTCTGCCTAGGTTTATTTTTCATCTCAGATGAATAGTCAGTTTTATCGTTACCATTGAGTAAATAAATTATCTGTACCTCACCAAATTAAATCTACTTTATGATATATCAAGTTTCCATGTATAATGGTATCTATTTTTAGATCCAATGTTTACAATGATTATTTTCCTGTTTTATTGTATTTACTAAAACCTCTAAACAATTTTGAATAAAGGAGAAAACAGCCATTTGTGTGTTGTTCTTGTTTTCAATAGAAATTACACCAATTACAATGATGTTTGTGGGTGATTTTGGCATTCCCTGTGATATTTAAATAATTACTATCTATGCCTGTTTTGCCAGTGATTTTAATTTGGAATGACTTTAATACATATCAGTATGATCATATGGGTTTTTTCTATTAATCCAATAATAGAGATTAGGTTGAAAGATTTTTCTGACATTTAAAGATCTTGGATCTCCTGATATAAATACTAATGACCATATTTATTTTATCATTCTAAATCTTGATTTTGTGGTAGTTTATTTAGAATTTATATGCGTGCATGAATAAGACTGGTCTATAGTTGGGTTTTTTTTTTTAGCTTATTGTTTTGTATTGATATAAAAATAATAATGGCTTTATTAGATAACATATGGAGCTTTTCATCATGCTTGATATCATCTTATCTTGGTATTTTTAATTTTTTTAATTTAGGAATCTTCAATTGTCCTAAGTTTTCATAGGTAATTTCTCTAATCAAGTTTTTTTTCCTTCTTAGGTAAGTTTTGATAAGTTATGCTTCCTATTAAATTCTCTATGTCTTTGAGATTTTAAAATATATAGCCGTAGGCTTGCATTTGGCATTATTTTTTTCTCATGCATATTTTATAATTTTTTATAACATTTTACTATTCATGTTATCTAACTAATCTATTTCAAATGCTGTGTATCTTTTTCCTCTCTTTCCCTTAATCAGGCTTTCAAGGGCTTTGTTTTATTTATCTCATTTAATTTTCTTTTTAAAATTAACTTTGTTTTTAGCTTCACTGATTCTCTACACCTAATTTCCTTTGGGTTGTTTTGCTGTACAGTTTTGTAATGTCTTAAAATAAATAAATGGGTTGTCCATTTTCAATCATTTTCTTAAACATTAAAAAGATTAAGATAACAAACATTTCCCTGAATAAAGCTTTTATTAAGTTCCAAAAGTTTTTACCTTTATAAATATTTTCATTGCTTCTTCAGCTTTATATCTTCGCTAATCAAAGGTTTATCAATAATGTTTCTTACTTTTGACATGGATAAGATTTATTTTTGCTAAATCTTGTCTATTTGGGAGGGGAGATTTTGATCAAAGATATGGTCTGCATAATGTCTGCTTTTAAACATATTTAAGGTTTCTTTTGTGGCCATGATGTATTATGAAATTATTGAAAAATTCTCTGGACATATAAAAATATTTTCTTTTTGAGATAATAGAGATACGTAAAAATTCTAAAAGAGAGACGTAAAAAAAATCTTGTTTTCAATTTTTTATTTTCTGATAATTTTATTTTATAGGATTCTAGAGTTGCAATTCTTTATTCTCACAGTCTGTGAACCCATCCTGGCAAATGAAAAATTAAGTATCAATCATAACTTTGAAAGTTATGTTTTTTTTAAATTTTGGATTCTTAAAAGATTTTCTTTTTATGAGTGTTTAGTTTAGATTTTTGTTGTGATAAAGTAGTGATTGATTATTGTTTATATAATTACTTTTAAAAAGTTCTAAATTTTTGTACTATATTTCTTTGTTTTTGTTTTTGTTTTTCAGATATAGTCATATAATCTGCAGCTAGAGATAATTTTAACCACTTTCATTCAATCCCTGAACCTCTAAATGAATTCTCTTCTTCAAATGAATTGGCTAATCATTCAGGTAAATAGTTAAAATAGTAATCTAAATAGTAAGCATTTTATATTGTAATTTTAGTGGGGAAGTATTTCGTTTTCTCATTAAAAAACATACTTGGGAAAAGATATAAATGTTTCTGTAATGTTGCACTCAATATTTAAAAGTTTATTATTTCAAATTTATTGACACTTTTTAAGACAAGTTGGTATCAAATTATATTGCTTATTTTCTTCACCTAAGATATCACTTTTCTTTTTAACTCAAAAGATATAGATTATGTATTTCTTAATATTGAACACCTTAAATTCTCAGAATAAAAATTCTCAAAAAAAAAGTTCTATGTATTTTATATCATATGTATTATATAATATATATATATATATATATATATATATATATATATATATATATATCAACACACAAACATACACATATGTATGTGGTTTTTTAGATATATATAATGGGCAAAGTAGTCTCATGGTTTTTCTTAGATTTCTCAGTTTTCATAATTATTAGCTCTCTCTTCTAATTTGATATAATTGTGGTTTCTTCACTTGTTTGTATTTTTGTTTGAGTTAACTAGTGGTTTATTTATCTTTTCAGTTATTTCACAAAATCATTTTGATTTTATTGGTTCTACATTTTATCTGTTTTATAACTTAGTAACTCTGCTTTTACCTTTATTAATCCCTTCCTTCTGTTTCATTTGGATTTGTTTGTTTTTTTTTTCCAAAGTCTCCATTTGGATGTTCAGTGAGCTTAACTTTTAAAATTTTTCATGAATATTGTCATCTGATTTATCTCAAATTTTTATTAGTAATGGTTTTGTAAATTTTATTTTAAGAAATACTTAGTTTTGCTTTTTAGATATCTATAGAAAGAAAATTTGCTTAATAGAAGGCTTTAATGTCCTGTTTGAAGAAGTCTTCTTTAGTATTCATTTCTAGTTTATAGGAAAAACACTCACTAAAATAATCTGCTTTTTCCCATCCATTAATATTTCAATATTTATTGGTAAGCATAAGGCTATTTAAAAATTATTATAATATTCCTAAAAGTTAACTATAATTCATAAACATTATTAAACTATAATTCTAAGTCTATCATGAGTAAATTTCATTAAAAAAAGAAACTCACTTTATTAATTATTTAGTTACCCTAAAGTACACTTGGCACATTAAAGTAACATACATGTATGACTCTTCCTCTTAGCAATTGGCAGAATAATGAATCTGTTTTCTAGTATTTTTCAAAGAAGACCAATGAGATTTTGAAAATCAAATCTTTAAAGTCAAAGGTCAACTTCTATAACAAACAATCCTAAGATTTTAGTGACTTAACACTTAATGCTTGACCATACCCCAGTTCACTATGTTTGTCAGAGGGGGTATGGTTCACTCAGCACAGTTGGTCAGGACATAGGTTTCTTCCATCTGGAGATGCTACCATGTTCAACAAAGATTCAGGGTCTCTGTGAAAGGAGAGAGAATAAATAGAGAAGACATCTGTTCTGAACTCTCTCAGCATTGAAGCAGTACAGTATTTCTGTTTATTTCTCATTGGTAATACTTCATTACATGGCCATAGCCATATGCAAGAAGATAAAAAATAAAAAATTAGTGGAGTTCTAGGGAGGGAAGATAGATTTAGAGAATATATAATATAGTAAGTTTCTGCCATAAGTACTGTTAGGGTCAGAAACTGGGTAAGGTGTGAAAATGTACTCTTCTTATAACTCAGTTTGATGTATATGTGTATGTGTATATACACATACACACATACATATACATGCATGAGACCTATAAAAGACAAAAATAATCTCTTACTGAAAGCAAAAGCATCTAGCTGACAGATAATATTTTGTGTCTATTCCTCAAACACCAATTTCCACAGGACAATGTATTAGAGACCAGGAGATACTTGCACATGCAATGGGACGCATTACTGAAGAGGAACCTTAAAATTAGGAAACTAATATTATATAGGATTGCTAGTGATTTGCCCAGACTCCTCTCTGGAGAAAGCAAAACCTTATCTTTATTCTGCAATATAAGCAAATTTTCTTTGGAGAGGGGGAGGAGATAGTTCTATCTTTACTAATCTTGTCTGGGAAGGGAGATGTCTCTAAATTTACTATTCTGAAATATGTCCTTGTACAAATATTCTTAAATTAGCTGTAAATGCCTTTGTTCAGAGTATCTGGACAATGCAGAAACATGAAATATTCCTATAGAACTGTCTCCTGACAAAAACCAAACAAAAACTTTTTGAATATAATTTTATAAAAATTATAAAGTTATAAACTTCCATACCACTACCTACTTTGGCAGGAAATATTTATAACTAACACTCTATAAAAATATCTATATCACTGAACACTGGATATCTACTATCTGTCATATTTTCCATTATGTTAATACAATTAAGATTATTGATATATTGGTATATCTCCTTTACATTATTCTCTGTCCCACTAGGTGATGGCACAGCAGCTATTCTTTTCCTTGTGCTCCAGTCTTAACAAACACAGCTGTTTGTTATTTCCCTGTCCCAGTCTATGTGCTTCAATGTATCCGCTTTTCTCCAAACGGAATTATTTTCTCCCTTCTCTTTAAATTCAAATCCAACCAGTTTTTCTTATGTATGTTACTCATTGTTTACTGCACAAAATCTATATTTTTCCTCTCATCTAGGAGCTGGATTAACGAGGTAATTTATGTGGAATGTCTAGCATAGTGCCTGACATTATGACATAATAAATTATACCTACTCTGTTTATTTTTATTTCTCTGAACACACACAGGATTATCTAAGTAATCACCACATTTAATATTGTGTTACAAATTGGCATCTGTATTAACTCCACAGATAATTGATTCTTCACTGACATAAACCATTCAGTATATACATTGCAGAATTCTCCAGTGCTTAGCTTAGTGCCAAAATAAACTGATTAGTAAAATGATAGAAAGAGAGATTCAGAGAACAAATAAGTGACTGAGTAAATAAATTATAATATTATTAATAGCAAATGCTGATATAGCACAGAATATATCAGAAATATTATTCTAAATTCTAGACATGTATTTCTACTTTAATCTTCAAAACAACCTTATAAAGTAGATTTTACTATTTTACTGAATTGTAAATGAAGATACTGATGCCTAGAGAGGTTAAGTAACTTGCCATAGTCACTCTGCTAGTTAACAGCAGAACAAGCTTTGAATCCAAGCAGAATCAATGCCCTTTAGCATTACATTATCTTAAATAAATAATTGTGGTAGGCAAAGAACATATTAACTGGTAGCTTTTTTTCCATGATAATATATAAGGGCATCTTCTCAGTAAATACAGAAACAAAGGGCATAATCTTGTGTTACTTAAAAGGAAATAGAAAGATATTTATCACGAAATCTCTTTCAAACATCTGCTGTTGCTGCTCATCTTCCTGCTTAGTAACCTAATAGATTTAGGCAAAGCAGATGAAACCATGAAAGTAAAACTTATTACTGCCATACTGTATTGTATACTTGAAAGTTGCTATATGAGAGTAGAGCATTAATGTTCTCACCAAAACAATAACAAAATAGTAATTATGTAAAGTAGAGGATGTGTTAACTAACCTTGCTGTGGTAAAAAACATTTTACAATACATACGTGCATCAAAGCATCACATTGTACACTTTAAACTTACAAAATGTTTCATGTCAATTACATCTCAGTAAAGTAGAAAAAAAATATATTACTGCCTGTGACAAAGGACTCTGAACCCAGTTGTCACACCTGTTGTAAGAGAATAAATCAGAATGAGTCTTTCCACATAGACTATCATCTGACCAGTTTCATGCTTCACGCTTCTTTCTCAGGCTCATGGTTTGGATTCTGGGTTGCAACACAAACCTAAAAAGAAGGGCATTTCTAGACCTGCTTTATTATCTCAGGTATATGAAATTCTAAAGGAGTGTAACCTCAAGGAAAATCCAAAGGTCACTCTTGAATTTCAACCATGACCCAGATCAATGTCTCTTTTAAAAAGTAAATTGAAAGGAAAAATAACTCTGAAATACCTCATAGACCTAAATGTTAAAATTAGACTTTAGCAAATATTTGGATAAATATGACATTCTTTCTCCGTCACCTAAAACTAGAAAATTTCAAAATTTGCCTTCAGTATTCTCTTAAATCCAACCTAGAGTATGTGTTCAGACATTAATCAAACTTTGTTTCTAGGCTAATTCAAAGGATACCTCAGCATTCTATTCTAATTATAGTCTACAGTAGATCATTCCAATTTTAAAGAACCTTTAAATAAGACTTTAGTTTTATATTTCATGAATTATCTTTTATTCCATTAAGCCAGTAGGCTTTTTAAATCTTAAAAGCTCTGGTTTGAAATTATGGTAAATTATCATCAATATTTAACTTAATTTTAGAGTTTTAGAAGATGAAAACAGTCAATAAACTACACTATTGAGGTCAACAATTTTTAGTATTAAAATCAATTTACAGTGTGTTCACTTGAGGTACAACTAAATTTGAAGAAGCAGTAAGTGTAAACAGAATAGCTGATTTCTTGGATGCACTCCAATATAATTACAGCTATTCACCCTTGTAACTACGGGTACATGCTGCTTACAGCTATTTTCCTGTCCCAGGCTACATTACCAGTATCTTTTAGATAGATCTGCAATTGATTGAATGCAAAACCTCTATAAACTAGGAAAAATACTATGTAAAATAAATATACAGGTAAATTTAAATAGTAGATTAAACATATATTTTGACTTTTATGTCAATCCTTAGCATGTAATCTTATGATTTGAAAGTGAGTTATCCCTAAGCATTTAATCACAAAATAGTGTATTTCTAAAATGCAATTGTAAAAAAATTTCATCAATCACATTTATTACAAACATCTCTTGAAACAGCAAACATTTATGGGATTATAGAAGGTAGCTAGGTTGTTCTGTAATGTATAAAGATTTGCATATAACAAACAAACAAAAACAGCAAACAGCAAACAAGATTTGTTTCTCTGTTTTCCAAAAAGTAAAATTGCATTTGATGTAATATATACTCGATTTTTATTAAAATAGGTTAAATATTTTCTAGCAATAGCATTAATCATCACTGTAGTCTAACTAGTTTATATTTTGAAATAACTAAAACTTAAATCTTGACAAAAGAACTCTTTTTCTAGCCCCAGGGATAAATCAGAGCTTCTCAAACATACTTGTGATGTTAAATGATATTACCTTGTAATTCATGTATATATATATATATATTTGAAATATTTGTTATTGTTTTCTACTATTGGTTACTTTCTACGATGAAAATATTTAAGTGACAATATTGTTCTCTAAATAATTCCATTTATGGTTTACATAGTTGGCATTGTTTATATATGGGTAAAAATAAAACATGATTTTATGGAGAGAAAGTGGAGCTCTTTTTATCTGTAGCCTTAAGAACTCCAACTGTCAATACCTTAATCCACTAATCCCCTCTGTAATCATGTGTTCACGTGCTGTGCAAACACTCAGAAATCATTTTTTAAAAACTCTTTTTTTTCCTTAGTAAATAGTACACTCATTACAGGCTGTAAGTTACAAAATGACTAATAAAATATTTGAATATTGATATTTATAATATTTATATTTATCGATACTAGCATTAAAAGCTATGGTTTTTAGGCATATCTTTTCCTTCTTAAAATGTCATGAAAATTGAAGAAATAAATAGAACAGTAAAGGAAAAATGAATGACATCACATTGTATAAATCTGCAGGATTTTTAACATTTGGCTTTCATTTATCACTTTTAAAGATTTTGCCTTCTATTTACTTGTCAGAGACTAGATTTAATTTTTTGTATGCTGCATAGAATTCTCCATATTAAGATATTGATATAACAAATTGGTGAATGTTTTAGTGATTGATTCTTGCTGACCAAAATAGGCTTTTAGATTAGAAGTCTTTCTTTTTTTCCCTAGAAGACACCTGCTGAGACAGAAGTCTGACTGCCACACAAAGGAAATATATGATTTCTTCAACTGGTTCCATCTAGGAATTCACAATGCTATCAAAGTGCTTTTTTTTTTTTATTGAAAATTACCTAAGGATTTGGCAAAAACAAACAAACAAACAAAAACACCTTGGTTAAAACAGACTATCTGTTCTCAGGCAGTATTAGCATAGTGATTGACCCTGACTTCTGTCACTCTTCTGACTACAAAATTACAACAGGCCCCACAGCAGGAAGCAAATGATCATTAATACCCTGTCCTCTGGGACACAATAAACTGCCATTCACTTGCATACAAATAATATATACAAGGCTTGTCAGGCAAGGGGATGAAAAGGAAAAGATGCTTTTGCAAAATGGTTTAATGCTATGGCGGGCCCTCTCAAAGGTATCTATTTGTAGTAGGAAAATTCTTTTATACAGATTTTTAAAAAATTTTCTGTCTTTTTAAACTTGATCTCTTTTAGCTCTTTAGTTAAACAGTAAGGCCTTGCTTCTGAGGAGAAAAAAATAATTGTAATCTTATAATGAATTCCACAATACAAAAAGCATTAAAAATTCTAAAATTTCATTAAAATGTGAGACAATGCAGCCTTTGGTTCAAATATAATGTGCAAAAACATTCTTGTTAATGTATTTGAATAACCCCATTACAATTAGTAGGGATGAAATATACTTCAGTGTCACGTATTTGATGGGATCATTCAGAACAAAATACAATTAGAAAAATGATACATACCTAGTATTACAGTTGAAATTCCACTGTCTGTTACTCTAAAAGGTAAAGTCAAATTTATGTGTAATTAAATATTATCACCCGACTGGGATTATAAATTGTTATAACTGGATGGAATTGAGGAATAAAATTAGAGCAACACTTTGTAAAGAATAGTGAATAATTAATTTCATTGGTATTTATTAGAGCAACAATTACTCTGACAAATGTTTAATTTTGTCACCTAAACTAACTTTTTCTGAAGACATGCAGAGAATACAGCGATTCCTGACAGACTCAGATGCTTTTCAGATTGTATTTTCACCATTCTAAAGCTATAAAGTATAGAACATGTTTATTTAGAGTCTTCAAATTTAGTTTGTTTAATTAATTTAATGTTATTGTTTTGCTTAAATTTGTATTTTTGTGAATTTTCAATGAAACAGACAGATGTTATACTCAAGAATTTAAGAGTAGGTACACTAACTCTTTCCTCCTTTCTTGATTTGCTTTTCACTTTTAGGTCTTAATGCAATGACATTATTAACCACACTGCTAATGACAATGAAATAATCTGCCTCCTTTTTTTACATGACAGCAAGAGACAGGTCTCATTTTAATAGCAATGAATAGACTACATTGTATAAATATAAAAATGAAATGTCACCTCTCACACATGATAGAATTGCCACTATGTCCCAGTAACTCTCAAGAACAGAATTTAAGCATAACCTCACCAACATTTGTTATTACTTGTCTTGTTAATAACAGCTATTCTTACAGGTGTGAAGTGGTATCTTGTTGTGGTTTTGATTTGCATTTTCCTAATAGCTAGTGAAGTTGAGCATCCTTTCATATATCTATTGGCCATTTGTATGTCTTCTTGGGAGAAGTGTCTGTACAGGTCTTCTGACCATTTGTTTATTGTTGTTTGTGGATTGTTTGTTGTCATTGTTGTTGTTATATGAGTTTTTTGTATAATTTGGATATTAGCCCCATATCAAAGGTATTGTTTTAAAATATCTTTTCCCATTCAGTTGGTTGCCTCTATGTTCTGTTGAGTTTTTTCTTTGTTGTTGTTTGATTGATTGTTGCTGTGTGGAAGCTTTTTAGTTTAATAGAGTTTTATTCCTATGTTTTTGCTTTTACTTCCCTTGCTTGTGAAGTCAAATTTATAAAATCCTCCCTAAAACCAAGGTCCATAAGTTTAGTATCTATATTTTTTTATGAATTTTATTATTTCAGGTTTTATATTTAGGTTTTTGATCAATTCTAAGTTAATTTTTGTGTGTAATGACAAATAAAAGTCTAGTTTAATTCTTTTGCATGTAGCTTTCCAATTTTCTCAGCACCATTTGTTGAAAAGGATTTCTTTTCACAATTGTATGTTTTTGGTTCTTTTGTCAAAAATTATTTGCCCATATATATGTGAGTTTATTTCTGGGATCGCAATTCTGTTCTATCCGTCTGTGTGTCTGTTTTTATGCCAATACCATGCTGTTTTGATTATTGTTGCTTTGTAGTATAATTTGAAGTAGGGCAGAATGACAACTCCAGCCTTGTTCTTTTGTATTTTGTAGGATCTTTTGTATTTCCACACAAATCTGATGATTTTTTTTTATTCTATATCTTTAAAAAATGCCATTGGGAATTTAATAGAGATTGCATTAAACCTGTATTTTGTGAGTAATATGGTCATTTATATTACATGAGTCTTCTAATCCATGAACACAGAATATCATTCCACTTCTTTGTGTCTTCTCCAATTTCTTTTAATAATGTCTTGTATAAATACTTTACATCTTTTGTTAAGTTTATTCTTAGGTATTTTATTCTTTTGTTGCAAAAGAATTTTTTTTTTATTTCTTTTTCTGAAATTTCAATGTTAGTATACAGGAATGCACTGGATTTTTATACATTGATTTTGTATTCTGCAAGTTTACTGTATTTGTTTATCACTTCTAATAGTTTTTGCTGGAGTCTTTAGGGTTTTCTATATAAAGAATCATGTGTTTTACAAAAGGTGATAATTTTACTCCATTCCAAATTTGGATGTCTTTTATTTTTTTCTCTTCTCTGATTTCCCTGGCTATGACTTCCAGTACTATGTTGAATAAGGGTGGTGAGAGTGGGTATCCTTGTTGTGTCCCTGATTTTGGAGGAAATGCTTTCAGTTTTTCACCATTGAGTGTGATATCAGCTGAGGGTTTGTCATGTGTGATCTTTATTATGTTGAGGTACTTTTTTTCTGAACCCATTTTATAAATCTTATTAATCTTTTAAATATAAATGAATATTATATCTTGTCAAATGATTTTTCTGCATCTATTGATATGTTATATGATTTTTGACATTTATTTCATTAATGTGGTGTATCACATTGATAAATTTATGTATGTCGAACTATTCTTGTGCCCCTGGAATAAACCTCAGTTGATTGTGATGTGTTATCTTTTTAATATATTGTTATATTCAATTGGCTAGTACTTCGTTTAGAATTTTTGCATCTGTATTCATCAAAGATATTGGTCTATAGTTTTCTTTTTTGTGTTACTTTTGCCAGGTTTTGGTATAGGTAACATTGTCCTTCAGAAGCATTGCCTCTTCTTCGTCATTCTCATTTGTTTCTATATTTTTGATTTCTCTGTTTATTTCTTCTTTATTCAATTATTTTCCAGTAGCATGTTGTTTAATCTCCACATACTTGTGATTTTTCTAGCTTTCTATTTACAATTTATTTCTAATTTCAAAGCATTACAGCCAGAGAATATGCTTAGTATGACTGCAATCTTCTTAAATTTGTTAACGCTAGTTTTATGTTCCAACATATAGTCTATCCTTAATAATGTTTCATGTGCACTAGAGAATAATGTATAATCTGGTGTTTTGAAATGAAAGGCTCCATAAATGTTGATTATGTCCATTTAGACTAATGTGTCATTTAAGGCTATTTGCTTACCGATTTTCTGTTTGAATAATCAATGTATAGCTGTTAATAGGAATTTATAACCATGTTTTTGTCAGTTTCTGTCTTTAGTTCTGTTAGTAGTTACTTTATATATTTTAGTGCTCTCTGAGTGGGTGCATATATATTGATAAATGTTATATACACACACACACACACACACACACACACACACACACACACATACATATACACACAAATATATATATATATATATATATATATATATATATACATATATACAAATCTTCTTTATTACTATAAAATGTCCATCTTTATCTTTATTTTGAAATTTATCTTTTCAGATAAAAGGATGGCTATATTCACTTTTCTCTGGATGCCATTTGCTTGGAATTTTCCACCTTTTCACTTTGAGTCTATATATTTGTCCTTGTAGCTGAGATGTATCTCCTGAAGGCAAGCACATGGTTGAGTTTTGTTGCTGTTTTTTTTAAAATTCAACCTGCTACTCTGTGCATTTTTATTGATGAGTTCAATTCATTTAAATTTAGGGTGATTATGTATGAGGATTTTCTATAGCTATTTTAACACACACATATATAGAGAGAATATATTCTATATATTTTGAATATTTAATTCCACTCTCTCCTAGTTTATAGGGTTTCTACTAAAAATCCAGCGATAACCTAATGGGATTTACATTATAGGTTTCCATCTTTTTCCTG
The DNA here is from genome assembly GCA_028627145.1 of Eidolon dupreanum. NCBI lineage: Eukaryota > Metazoa > Chordata > Mammalia > Chiroptera > Pteropodidae > Eidolon > Eidolon dupreanum. The sequence goes on from CM053507.1 coordinate 67,002,600, forward strand.
CCTTCCTTGAGAATTCGTTGTCATTAATTTTTGACAGTTTTAATATAACATGCCTTGGAGAGGGCCATTTTGGATTGAAATAATTAGGTGTTCTGTTTGTTTTTTGCATTTAAAGATCCAGCTCTTTCCATAGGTTTGGGAAGTTCTCATTGACTATTTGAATAGGATCTCTGTTTCCTTCTTCCTCTCTTTTCCTTTTGGTATACTCATTATTCTTATGGAGTCAGTTCTCAAAAAAGTTTCTCTCTTTTTTTTTTTACTCTCAAGTCTCTTTCTTCTTCCATCTGCATCATTTTTGATATCACTATTTCTTTTATCTATCTAGTCAGCTCTGTTTTTTCAGCTTGTTTGTTCTTCATCTCTTTTATTGAGTTCTTCAGGTCCAGAATTTCTATTTGGCTCTCTTTTAAAGTTTCAATCTCTTTGGTAAAGTACTCCTTTTGTTCATTGATTTTTATTTCTGAGTTCGTTAAATGACGTGCCTGAGTTTTCTTGTATCACACTGAGTTTTTTCAAAAGTGAAATATTGAATTCTCTGTCATCTAAATCACATATTTCCATGTCCTTAGTTTATTTTATGGAGATTTTTTATTTTCTTTATGAGCTTCCTTATTACCTGGGTTGTTTTTGGTATTCGGTGGAGTATTTCTCTGCTTAGGCATTTATGTGAATGAAATTTGCTATTTTTTTTTAAGAGCCATACTACTATTTAGCAGGTTGATAAGAAGTCTTTCTTTTTTATCTTCCAGATCTGGCTGAAATACGTGTATTTTACTTTCTCTTGCACTGCTCTGACTTCTTAGATATCTGAGGGAAAATGCCCTGGATTCTCTGGGGAAGAGGGTGTCTCCTCTGTAACCAGGTCATCTCAGTCTCAGGGCACTACCCACGTGGGGGATGTGGTGGGCAGTGGGCAGTGGGGTTTTAAGCTCGTCACATCCCATCGCAGCCTCCTGCAGCCAGATACTGCCCAGGGTATCCCAGGTGCCAGTTCTAGGCTCAGCCCCAATGGGTGGGAGTGGAGTGGGCTAGAAGAAGCTGCTTGTGTGTTTGTGGCTTTGTTTTCCACCTAGTAATGGCGACTGCCAGACCTCAGTTGCCTCACCTGTGTATCTCCATTCTGTCACTTCAGTTAGCTGCAGCCTGTGTCAGCTGCTTAGGAACTGTCTCTCCAGTTCTCAGGCCTGCAGATAGTGTGCTCTTTAACCTGATACTTACTACTACAGCTTCTTCTGGGGCCCGATGCTTGTTCTGGTATGGCGAGCGGAGGCATCCAGGCTTCATAGCTTTATTATCTGTCTGGCAATGGTGGCTGCTGGACCGCAGCTGCTTCACCTCTGTGTTCTATTTCTGCCCTGGTCACTGGATTCAGCAACAGTATGTGCTGACCACTCAGGCAGAGATGCTTGGAGCTCTAGAGAGAGTACTTGCCTGATTCCTTTTCTCTCCCGAGACTCTGCAGTGATTCTCTGGCTGAGTCCGCAGTGATTCTCTGGCTGAATCCGCAGCACTTCTCTCTGCTCTTCTTCTCCCTTTCCTCCTCCCCTGTTCTCTCAGTTTTACCCACCTTCAGATGTTTCAGTCACAGATCTCTCAGGCATGTTAGTGTATTGAGCAAAAAATCTTTTGTTAAATTATAGCTATTAAACTTGTAGTTTCAACGGGAGAGACCAGGGGACCACTCATGCTGCCATGCTTCTGACGTTACTCTCAGAGAGAATTTTTGGTAGTCTGAATATTATTACCCAATATGGATTCCATCCAGAAATGAGACAAAAGCATAGAAAAAGTAAAAACTTCTCAATTATTTGGTTTAATGAAAAAATAACAAATGGAAAAATTTCAACTATTCTAAACGAAAGAAAAACATTTGAGATATTATGTGAAGTAATAATTATTTATTAAAATTATGTACATATACATATATACATACATATATAATATATAATATATATTCATAAATGCAGAGAAACTCCATGGAGGGAAATTTTATTTTCAAACAAATTTGCAATCAAGCATGATGAACATAAGCCATACACTCAATAAAAATTGATTAGTTTATGCTTCTTGTCAGGCATTATTCTAAGTGCTGGAGATATAGTGATGAGTATAAGATGCTATTCTTGCCTTCATAGACTTTGCAACCTATATCATCAGAGGTATAAATATTCATTCCAAAGTGATTTTCATTCTAATCTATCTTGTATATAGAATGGAGAAATTAAATGTACATTCTACTTTTTAGGTGCTTTTAAAGAAATATTAGGTGCTTTTTAAAAAATAAAGGCTAATTTTTTCTTTAATAGCTTTAAATATGACTCAAGTCAATACTTTGTCATATGCAATGACCAAGGTTATTACCTAAACTTTTGGGCTGAATTTTAAACAGAATTAATTAGTTCTTCAATGAATGTTAGTTTCTCAAACCATTTTCTTCTAAGCCTATAGATAAATTTATCATTTAAACTCTTCATTATATAGCTAGGAATTTATTATTAGTTGTTTATCATTATTCATAGTTAGTATCCTTAACAAATTTCTCCCTGATTTATTATATATTTTTCCTCAATCATGTGCAGTGCTCTCCAAACAGGTCAGTTTACTATTCATAGATGCAAAGATATGGTCAACTCTACTATTATAAAATAATTTTAAAATATGTTTGTGAAGTGATTTTAGATATATATTCATTGTAATCCATTTAGCACAAGCATTACATCTCCAATTAATCAATATGATCTGAATATTATGATTTGTTCTTCAAAAAATATACTTTTTTCCTAAGTAATTTTTATGCAGATATAAGAAAAAAATATTATTGGATTATCTATGATCAGCTAGGTATCACCATGTCTTGCTATAGAAATACCTCAGCAGAGAATAAGCCAGCAACATTTCTAAGAATCCCCTTGCCTACATGGTTCTGAGTTAGAGACCTCTACTGAGAAACACTCACATGGGATTTGAAAAAAGAAAAAGACAGAGAAGTCATTACTCCTTGAATGCAGCTGTGGTCAGATACCTGGACAGATGTGAGATTCAAAGCAGTTTCCAGATGAGCTTCTTGAGAATAACTGACATTGGTCCAGTTGATTGAGATAGTCTATGGGAACTATCCAAAGAGTTTGAGAGGCCAAGCAGCCATTCGCTTTAGGGCTGCATGCTTAAAGACTTTTGAAAAACTTACATAAAGCTCAAATTTATTGCATTAAAAACCTTATATTTCAAAATTTCGTGATTTCTGTATTCCTGACTAAACTCCTACTGATATACATATCATGCAATAAAAAAATGTAAAAACATCAGTGTTAAGTTGAGTGATTTAAGACTATGAATGACTCAAAAATTCAGAAAAGAAGAAGAAAATGTAAGCCTTAGGTAGTGTGTAAAGTCATTGTGTAGTTACATTGAACAGGTACATCAGGACTCCATGTATTGTACCTCTCTCTGATTCGACAGTTCCCAGATCTTCTTTAGTGTTAACAATTGAGAGAAGGGGTTTGTCATGTTTAAAATTCAAAGAATATACAAGAGGGTATTTATTTGGTTATTCAACAAGCAAGTATTTATTGAATAGTTACTGTGAGACAGGCATTGTTCTAGGTGCTTGGGCTGCACGAGTGGTCAAAACATGCAAAGTTTCTCTCGGTTAAGGAGTTTAGTCTAGCAAAAAATCATCACAAAAAAAAAAGAAACAATTACATTGAGTGACTTGATAAAAAGTGTGAAATACCATGAGAAAATCACAAGTAGAGCAGAAAAGAGGGGATTGAGAACACAGGGGCTGAAGAGAAGATTGCCATTTTAAAGAGTAGTCAGTGATGCTCTCTTTGAGAAGGCGACATTTGATCAGAGATTTTAGGTCAGAAGGTAAATTATGTTGACATTTAGAAAATATTACACAAAGCAAGTGAAGAACCTATGCAAAGCCCTAAATGGAAACACATCTGACATGACCAACACATGGTCATGAGTCCAGTATAGCTAGAAAAAGCATTAGTGAGCTTAGAGTGATCAGTAAAAATTATTCAGTCTGAATAATATAGAGCAAAATATAGTAAGGAAAGAAATAATATAAATACAGAAATCAAGGGGAAAATATATATAATGGAGAAAGCTTTAAAATTTTTAAAAGCTGTTTTTTGAAAATCTAATAAAATTGGTAAACCTCTGAGAAGTTGAAGCAAAAACCAAATATATATATATATATATATATATATATATATATATATATATATATATAGTTAAATGGTACAAATTGTTAATATCAGAAAATTTAAAAGGTAGAGAGAAATCACCACAGATATTAATTTAATTTAAAATATAATAAGAGGGTGCTAGGGAAGATTATATTTTCTGTAAACAGTTCAAATATCTCCATTCTAAATGCCCTTTTCCAATGTACTTTTGACATTCTTCTCATTCAGAGGTGTGTCTGTGTTCTCTCCCTTGAATCTGGGCTACGAAAGATCTGTGACTACGAAAGATATGATTTTATGTGACTTCTAAAACTAGATCACTAAAGGTCATATGTTTCTAGCTATTTCTCTTGGGATACTAGTTATCATGATAGTGAGAGTTTAGCTAAGCTACTCCATGATATTGCTGCCTTGGCAATTCATTTTGTTTGGCCAAGATGCCTGCAGGGGCCTTAAACTGACACTAATCCCCTCATGCAAGCACAGCCCACAGAGTGTAGATGACAGTACACAAGGGGGATCCCAAGCAAATGCAAGTTCTTTGTATAACTTCCCCAACAGCCCTTGTGATAAACAGTTTTGTCATCCCCACCGCCACTCCCAGAGACTTCTCTAGATAAGACTCCCTTGTAGTTTACCAAAACCTCACTCATTTTGGTTTGAATAAACCAATCTGGCCTTAGCCTGGGAACTGCAAAGTACTCCACCCACAGATTTTAATAAAGTCATGTGCTCCAAGTCCTGTCTATGTGCCTGCATGATGCCTTGACCTTCCAATGTGGCTTCTCAAGGTGTTCTAGGTACTTCTTCAGGGACTTATGAGTGATAACTTCTTTTTTTCAATGTCTGTTGTAGTCTTCTGTTGAATGCCTAGCCCATTATCCTGCACCCTGTCCTTCACTTAACAAATGTTAATTTAACAAAGTCATAACATGTAACCCAACCACTATGTCAGGGTAAGTCTATGCAGACCTTGGAAAGGACCACATGGATATGATTCCCTTATCTGTAACTCAAACTGAACTCCCAGCAAGCACCAATTTGAATGAGTTTTCATGAAACTTAATCCTCAAGCCCAATTGATCAATTCTAGCTATTGACATGTATAGAAACAAGCTGATCTAATGAGTCTAGCCAAAATTGAAGAACAAGAAGTATGACAAGAATTTGCTATTTTAATGTAACAAGTCCACAAGGATTTCAAGCAGTCTGTTATGCATCAATGGATGACTGATATGGAGGCTGTGAAACAATTTATACCAATAAATTTAAATATTTAGGTAAAATGGACAAATTACTAGGAAAATATCATTTGCCAAGAGAGATTCAAGAAAAGATAGAATATGTAAAAGTCTTGTACCTATTAGATAAGTTAAATTAATTAAAACATTCTCCCCAAAATAAACTAATTAAAATCCTCTTCAACAAGAATTCATTCAGAAATTTTATCAGTCATTCAAGAAATAACATCAATCTTACATGACACTTCCACATATGGTAGAATAGCTTTATCAGAATAATCCTCCTGCCAAGAACAACTATAAAAGCTAGCCAAAATATACAATGCAACTACTTGAAGATATTTGACATTAAACAATACTACTAAAAAGAAAGGAAAAATACTCTATGAATGAGCTCTACACATGCTATTTCTTTTCGCTTGAGGCTTTGTTGATTTACAGTGTGGGGAACAGAGGCTTTGTGCTAAGTGGTAACCAGAATTTCAAAGTCTTATTGCTCTAAGAAGGCAAAAGTAGAATTTTGCATTTTCTAGGAGGTCAGCCTTTGAAAGGTGAAGAAAACCTCAACATAGTGAACTCTAAATTTTATGTACAATTTCCTGTCAAGACATTAGCTGATTCTTTGGCCTCTTATGTTCAGTCTAAATTCCCACAAACTAAATTGAATGCTGAAGCTGGGAGCCTAAAGAACTGAGCAAAGATGTGAGCAGTCCTGCAGAGAATATGACTCAATAAGGTGAAACAGTCTCAATAACTCTGGAATATTTCAGTTGAGTCCCAGGATTGCTACAACATAAAAGTGATAGGTATTCCCTAGTATTAAAAGGAAGCTAGAAAAAGCTCAGGGCTAAACTGCCCATTTGCTGAGATCAAAATTATCGGTCTAGAATCTGTCCGCTTTCAAGAAGAAAATCAAATTCTGTTTTTTTTTAAATAAATTTATTTATTTAAATTAGTTTCAAGTATACAGCACATTGGTTAAACATCTATATTATTCATAAAATGATTCCTTCAATTGGCTCTCTCCCTCCCTTGGCCCTCCACTTAGCCATCATATTAATGCTAAAAAAATAAATAAAAATAAATAAAATAAAAATAAATAAAATAAAATAAAGATAAAATCGGAGCTTCTACAATTTTTCATGCATAATGTCCAACATTTGATCAAAAATTATTAATCATGCCAAGAAAGTATATATAATAACTGTAAATCAAGAGAAAAATAGGCATAACTGTTGTTAACTCAGAATATAGCCCCTCCACATACTTAGAATATACTGATAGCAGCCTGGCCAGCAGCCAAGGAAGGAAATGTACAAAGAGCTTTCAGCAGTGCCTACTCCAAAGCAAGTTTTCTGCTGCTCCCATGGACGTTATCTGCTCCTTTAACAGCACATCTTGCTCCCATCTGTCTGAGAAGGCAGCTGCTCCCCCCATGAGATAACCCCTCCCTCTGCTTGTGGGCATGAAAAACGCTGCTTGCTCTTGGTCAGTAGCTTTTTTCCCTGCAGCTGCGACTGACTGTTACTGAAGCTTCCCTGCCTCGTGAGTAATAAACAGCATTTCTCACCCCTTTGGTCCTCCTGGTGGTTCTTCTGGAACATCCAAACCCAGGTGTAGGTTCCAGGCCAAGGTCTCCTGCATTACAATTACAAACAGATCCCAAGTGATCCATATATTGGAATTGTATATATAATTAAAAGTATCAAATTGAAATTATAAAACTGAAAGAAAAAAAGTATTATATTTTACATGAATGAATTTAACATCAGATTATTCATATTAGAGATAGATCAGTAGAAAATATGTAGAACGAAGCACAAAAAAAGAAAAGAGGATGGAAATTTAGAGAAGAAAATATATATGAGAAATGGTAAATAGTATTATATTTAATTGAAGTCATAAAAGAGAAAAAGAGAATAGAGCAAAGTTATATTTAAAAATGTATATGATTGATAATTTCCCAAATGTGAAAATAGACATTGTGCCAGAGATTCAAGATGTCTGCAAGCACCCAGAAAAATATCTACAAAGAAATTCCACCTAGGCGTTTTGTAGTAAATGTGCTGAAAACTAAAGATAAAAGAAGGAACTGTAAAAACAGCAGAAAAATAAAAGCAAAAAGTAATAATAATAATAACTAACTTTTCTATAGAAAAAAAAGAAAACCAGAAGACAATGTAACAACATTATTAAGTGCTATAGTAAAATAATTACAAAATAAATTAACTTTACATAAGATATTTCCAGGAAGAAACAAACTGAAAATGGTTGTCACCAGCAGTCCTCCTCTAAAAGAAATACTAATGGAAAGTCTTCAAATAAGAGAAAAAAAATTTTCCTAGAAAGAAGCACAATCATGTAAGAAGGAATGAAGAACAGTAGAAAGAATAACTATTTGAAAAACTCCAAATAAACAATGACTTTTTAAAACTATAATGACAATACAACATGAGGATAAAGTATTAATTTAATTATATGAAACAGCATCTCAAAAGACAGGAAGGGATTAAAGTTTTAAAATGTTCTTAAATTGTCTAGGAAATAGAAATAGCACTAATGTAAGATAAACTGTCATGAGCCTATAATGCATGTTGATATCCCTAGTATAGCAATATTGAATAGAACTTTCTGCAAAAATAGCTGTGTCCCATAATCTGTGCTGTCCTGCACTATACCCATTACCACGTATGACTGCTGAACACATGAAATGTAGCTAGTGTAATGGAAGACCTGAATTTTTAACTTTATTTCATTTAAATAGCCACATATGACTAGAAGTGAGTGAATTGAACAATTCAGCTCTAGAAAAATTACTGAAAAAGAGTAAAAGATTATATGATTAACAAGTTAGTCGAGGGGGAAAAGTGAGAGAGTTTTTTTAAACATGCTTTATCTAAAATGAGATTAAAATAAAATACAAACAACAAAAAACAAATGAAACAACAAAAACAAACAAAGTAGCATATTTAACTTCAAAGAGATCAGAAATTACATAAAATATAAATAGAGGAGGTGCCTCCTCAATAGTCTATGATTCTCAGATCAGTAAAAAAAAAAGGAAAAAGTACATATTTGCTTATATGATATATACTTTAATTATAAAATTACAGAAATTATGAAAATAAAGGATATGAAATATATACTCTGTCATGTATACACTAACAAAAAATATAAAATATCAGAAAAAGACTTTAAGGTAAAGATTATTATTAAAGATTAAAGGGGACATTTTATAATTACAAGAGTCAATTCAGCAAAAAGATAGAAAATCCTAAGTTTGTATATACCTAATAGCAGGGCCTTAAAACACATGAAGCAAAACTAACAAAATTATATGAAAAATAGACAAAATTACAATCATATTCAATGGTAACTGATAAAACAAGTATTGTAAAAGAGTTGAAAAAATTAACCAAATTGACCTAGCTGACTTATATAGACAGTAACTATAGAAATACATATTTTTTCAAGTATACATGGAATATTTGCCAAAATCCCAAACCAAATACCATTCAATGTGTGTGTGCATATGTGTGTATGTAAATTGACAAATAGTTTCTAAAATGTATATCAAAATTGAATGTCAAAGAAGCCAAGACTTGAAGATAAAGAGCAAATTAAAGACATATTTCCAGTATTAAGATTTATCATGAAGCTACATAAATTAGGAAAGCTTTATATTTCGAAAAGGATTTTTAAAAAATTTCCAATGGAATAAAATAGAGTCCAGAACCAGAACCAAAAATTTATATTACTTGAATTATGAGAAAGGGGTACTATAGTGCAATGAAGAAAGACTGATTATTTGAATCCTGACCTCTACTTCAACAAGTCATACATAAAATAGAATTCAAGGGGTTTGTAAATATGAAAATCTTTATGACCACTGGATAGAAAAGATTTTTTAAACAGAGCACAAATAAGAATAGTAATAAATTTAAATTTTTTAGAAAAAAATAGATTAATTGGACTTCCATAAAATTAAAACTTATCAAAACCCCCATTTAGAGTATAATGAGGGGATCTTCAGTGTAGGATATTTTTAATACTTATTTATAACGAGAGCTCTTTTCTAGAATCTATAAAGATCCTACAAATCAATAAAAGAAAAACTACATAATAAAACAATGGGCAAAAGACTGGAATAGGTACTTTATAAGAATAGATATTGTATGGCTAATAAATATGTAAATAAAAAAATAAACTTGAAAATTTTGGACAGCTAAAATAAAAAAGTTTGACAATACTCAGTGTTGGCAAGAGAATGCGGAACAATCTTTGAACTTGCACACATTCTCATGAAAAAGTAAATTGGCAGAGCCACTTTTAAAATGTTTTGGCCTTATGTAGTAAAATTGAACATATAGATACTCTATGAACTAGCAACTTAGCAATTTAACTTATAGTTATATGCTTAGACTATGTATAAGTACAAATAAAGTACAAGAATGTTCATAACAGCATTACACATAACAATCAAAATCTGAAAAGAATAATCATATGTATTGATAATAGAATTGATCAATAAACTTGATATATTCACGTAATGAAATACTATTCTGTGATAAAAATGAACTACTGCTACATGTAAATACATGGAGGAATCTCATATAAATCTACCTCTTTTTTTCTGGAGATATCACATGGATGTGTTTATTTTTTTTAAAGTGCACAATTATTTGTTACAATTCAATAAAAGTTTACTTAACATTTTGCAATGACTGCTCCTTTGTGAATATATGGGGGATGAAGTCAAGGATAGCAGGAAGGAGATGAGGAAGAAGCCTATTGCAGTAAACCAAGGACTGAATGACACTGGCTCCTACATGGGCAGAGTGGGGATGGTAAGAAACAGTTTGTGTCCCTCCATACGTTTTAAAGAAAGAGTGAATCGATTTGCTGATAGGTAGGATGTGCTGTGGAAGAAAGGGAGATTCAAGGATAATTCCAAGTATTTGACTTTCAGCACCTGGAAGGAAAATTGCTAACAAATGATATGGAGAAGCTTTTAGGTGGATCAGGTTTGAAGAATGAAATTCAGAACTTAATATTTTAGTTATTGCGTACTGGATATCCATTAGGCAATTGAGTACATCACTGCATATACCGATCTGGATTGCAGGGAAGAAATCTGGACCTAAAGTTGAAATTTGGGAGTCATAATCATTCTGTTGTTGTTTAGAACCATAAAATCAACCAGAAAATGAGTGATGAAAAGGGGAGGGGTGGAGGAAGAGGATCAAAATTGATCCCTGGGACAGTTTAACATTAGGGGAAATTGAGAAGAGAAGGAACCAGCAAAAGAAACAGAGAAAGATCGATAAGGGAGGAAAGTAGAAAACTACAGGACTAAAATGTTCTAGCATCAAAATGAAAAACGTGTAAAATAAAAGAGATCAAGTGGGTCAAGTAAAATGATATTTGACTAGTGAATTACGCAATGTGGAGTTATTTATGACAATGTGAGTGGTACTTGTAGAGTGCTGAGGACAAAGTCCAAATTGGAACATATTTAAAAGAGAAAGAATATATATATTTTTTCTATATATATAAACACACACATATGTATATATACACATAAATGTATATAATCTCACAAATGTAGTGTTAAAGAGGAGAACGTAGACACAAAGGAGTACATGATCTATAACTCCATTTATAAAAACAAAATAAATATTACCAATCTATGGTGTCAGAATTCAGAGAACTTGACAGTTTGGGGGGGTTGTTTTTGGAAGAGAGTATAAAGGAGGTCTCTGGGGTGCTAATATTATTTCCTGAGTGCTATTTTCATGATTATGTTTAATTTATTTTAAAAATTTAAGTTATACACTGAAATATGTTTATACATTTTTTAAAGCAAAAAAAAGTATGTGCGCAAGAATTGGAGATAGAAATATAAACACTCTTTAGAGAAACTAGCTGTGAATGAAAGCAAAGAAAAGAAGTCGTTGGTAGAGGAAATGAAGTTCAAATTTCTTTTTGTTTTCTTTTGTATTTTGTTTGATGAGAGAAAGTATGTTTCTATGCAAATGGTGCAATACAATTAGGAAGGAAGAAATCGATCATGTAGGATAGAGAGAAAAGAACTGGCCAGAATAGTGGTGTTTATGGAGAGGAGAGAAGATGGGATCTAGCACACAAGAGGAGAGGGTAGTTTGAGATAGCAACATGGATAGTTCATCACTGCAATATGTAAGAAAAGAGTTTGTGGATGACAGAGATGTGTACAAAATTTTTTTTTAAATGCTTCGATTTTTCTAGTGAAATAGGAAGCAATGTTAACAACAGAGAATGAGGCTAGTGAGGAGATGATAAAGATGTGAAGAGATAGAAATAAGTCAATAGTCAGCTAAGACAGTGGTAGAGAAAATAAAATAAAGAAATAAAGTGTTATTGCCAAGTAGTATTTAAGTCTCACTTAAGTATAGTAGTTATTAATTTAAAAGCAAAATTAATCAGGATGATCGTTTATTTTCCTCCTACAATTCAGCTGCAGAGAAACAGGTACTAAAATGATGGTGAGTTCAATTTAAATACATACTGGCTTTACCATGAAAGTGTAAAGATGTCAGTGAAGTCAAGAGAGGAGGTATATACATAGTCGCATTTATAATGTTTAAGCTGTGCAAGTAAAAAGAAGTCAGTGAAAAAGTATCAGGATCAAGTGGGTTTGATGGGAGAGGAAAATTTGTTAGAATCAAGGTATCAATTACATATTATAAATATATTCTGTATCATTATCATTGTTTTATCAGTCAATAGTAGTTCTCCTTACTATTTATTTTTACATCTAAACTCAAGTTTTCTTTATACATATATACATATATATTAGGATTTTTAAAAATGAGAATCTATTGGTAGTAAACTCAGTTTTTTTCTGCAAATGTCTTGATTTTTGTTCTTATTCCTGAAAGATATTTTTGCTGAAAATCTGGATTGACAATTATTTTCCTTCAGTTCTTTGAAGATATTCTTCTGTCTTCTAGCTTCTGGAGTTACTATTGATAAATCATTTGTCATTCTAATTGCTATTCCTTTGTACGTTCTCTTTCTCTCTCTGACCTTTTTCATAATCTCTTTTTCTTTGGTGTTCTATAAATTTACTAGCATGTGTGTAAGTATGGATTCACTTTTATTCATCTCACATTGGATTTGTTAGTGGTACCAAATCTGAAAATTGCTATTTTTCAAATACACCTTCTGAAGATAAATTTTCCTCTAAACGTGGTTAACTGCTTTGAAAAGGGAAGAAGGGAGACATGATAAGAAACCAGAAGCAGCCTAGCTATATTCATGAGACTCAAAAGCATTTCAATTTAACAACTCACATCTATTGTCATGTTTGCCAAAAATATCTCTACCTACAGCTGGTTTGTGTACATACATGTGTAAGTTAATATGAAAATATCAGGTACAATTGTGAATCATGGAATGTAAGATTTGTTTAAATCACATTCATCTTCCTGAACTTCTGTCTTGCCTCAAGCTTCACGGTCAGCCAACTTTGGTCCTTTTCTTAGCAACATTCTTCTGGGTTAATTAAATTCAGAAAGAATCAACTATTTCCAGTTAAGGTAAATCACTATCAGCTAAAATATTCGATGAGCCAGCATTCTAGTATTTATATTTTGAGCCTTTCTCTTAATTAGTGGAATGAAAAATTTTGCCACTAGTTGAAAAAAATTAAGTCATCAGCAAACAGGTAAAGAAAATTGGGGACTGAATGGAAGAAGTGAAAATTATACTGTACTGATATGTAAAAGAACTTCTTTGATATCGCCTTGGTTAGATTGGGCATATCACTAACCATAACACATATAAATGTGAGGTGATTCCTATTTAGTCTTTTTAAGGTAAGCTGATAATAAGGAAGTGTATGTAAAACTTCTCCTATAACTTCTGGTTTTGCTAATGAAGTGCCTAAGAAGTATAACAGAGTTGTTAGAAACATTGATTTTGGAATCAGAAAGACCTATATTTAAATTCTGATTCCTTCACTTACTGCCTTAAGTTTGCTCATTTATAAAGTAAGGACAATCACCTGAAACAAACATACCATATAATGAAGCTTAAGCTTCAGGAACCCTCACAGATGGACTACAGATGGACCCTGGAAAGGGTCCTCCCAATGTGTTCATAAGATTTTTTTTTTGTTTCTTTCAGACTTTGCAAAAGTCAATTTTTGTCTTTTTCTTAAACAGCTTCCAACCCCAAATTTTAGACCATAAAACTTGGTCTTTCCATGATGTTAATAATAAATGTATATGTATGAGAAGAGAATTAAGTAAGATAAAACTTTTCTGCTCTCTCTTATCCTTCCCCCTTTTACGACTAATTCCACCATATCACTGTATTTGTGGATATATGTGGATTTTTTGAATTAATGGCTGTGTATATTTTATTATTACAGACAGACACAATTCATCTTATGCAGAAAGGCCAAATTCAATAAATATGACATCAACTCAATTGTTAATGTGTAACTATTGAGAATAATAATGAGTGGAAAATAGTCTTCTTCAAATCTTACTATACTTCAGTTAGAACTGGGTTCAAGTTCTAGCTCAGACACCTCTTGGTTGTGAGGTTTGAGGAAAGCTGCTTACTTTTTCTAACTATTAGTGTCCTCATGAAATCATGACAATATTTACCTCACATTGCTGTGGTAAACATTAAATAAGTCCATGAATAAAACCCTAGCATGATACCTAGCAAAAAGAAAATGTTTATTAATTGTTAACTCTTTTTATTTTTAAAACTATAAATTTTAACTCAAAGTTCCAATCAGGCTAAGCTTTTTGGCAGTAAAAAAAAAAGATAATGCTTCTGTTTTATTCAAAAGAAAACTATTTAGAAGTTCGAACTAATTATTATTAGCACATTTTGTTTTGAGTTTATACAAAGATGTTAACTATTTTGCAAGATTCTGATATGATAGCCCACAGGAAGATAAACTTTATAATGAAACACAACTTTGTTAGTTATCATTCTAATTTGGAGAAAAATTTAAATAAATAAAAAATAATAATAATACAGACCAGGAACACATGCACTAGTAATTATCAGAAACTGATTGCAATTACATGTTCTTTTAAAATAGTAATAGCAATATATCTGAGCTTTATATGTTCAAAATCAAGGATGATCATATTTTCCAACTGTGCTTGAAAATCTGTACTATACCTACTAGAATAAGAAAATGCTGCTGAACATATTCCAATAATCTTATAAACTATGTGGAATGTTGTATCCTGGGAAAGTAGAAAACTTCTCATGAGAATGTTTGAAATGTCACTGCAGTTCAGTTTAGATCAGAGTGCAGGTGGCTCTACAAAGCGTTTGCTTCAGTCTTTGTGTTTATACAGTTGTTGCTTCCAGGATGGTATTGATTGGTTAGGCAACTAATAAAACAAGCAGCCCTGCTTTCATCTATGTGCATTAGAGGGCTTCTAGAAGATATAAAAGTGTTTTTAATTAAGACATGTTCTCTTCACTTATTTTACTTCTTAATTCTTTTCTCTTGACCATTCCAATTCACATCCCTCTCCTATTTCAGAATCTCTTCCTTGCTCATGATTCCAAACTCCAAATATGTTAGAAGACAAACAATCCTGAGGAATACATTCTTCCTGGATACTAAAGACAGAAATGCTTAACTGCAGAAAAGTCAAAAGGTTTTATTATCCCTATGTCATCAATTTCTATTCAGAGTTACCTATTTTATCTATAATCTAAAGCTACATGTATCAGACTTTCTCAGTTAAAAATAAACTAAAATTTAGAATGGAATTTATGAAAAATGATATAAGATGTTTTAAAATTCATGACAACTTGAATACAGGAAAGCACACTGTGCATTAAATCACCGAATGTGTGTGTGTGTGTGTGTGTGTATGACATATACATATGACAGAAAGAATTTTTAAATTTATGATAAATTTGTATTTTTAGAATATTTTTCCTCTATATTTTATAGCAGTGGTTCCCAACTTTTTGGGCACCAAAGACAGGTGTTCCTATGAGAATCTAATACCTGATGATCTGAGGTGGAGCTGATGCTGGTGCTGGGAAGTGACTGCAAATACAGATGAAGCTTCGCTCGCTTGCCTGCTGCTCACCTGCTGCTGCATGACCTGGTTCCTAACAGGTCACAGACCTGTACCAGTACGTGGCCCCAGGGATTGGGGACCCATGCTCTGTATAAACTCTTTTAATTTCTATTTCTATTTTTTCCTCACATCTTTATAGTACTGCTTTATATCTCTATTTTCTATATCCTTTCAAACTATCTAAATATATCTCTGGTTTTATAATGAATGTCCAAGAAAAATTAAACACTATTCAAATTGTAATTCAAAGGCTATAAAAAGAACTTCTTGTCAGATGGTTGCATAGAATAAGCCGTTGGGATAAAAAGTGATTTGTTTCCCCAAGAAAACTTTAAAAAATAGAAAAAGTTGGCAAATATTAAAAACCCACCATGTAAATTATATAATAAAGTGTTTCCAAAGACAAACGTAAAAGTGCTAATGTGATTCAAACAATAGTAATCAGCTAAGAAAATAAATTATCACATAATTACCTTTTGGATCAAATAAGACAATTCTTTTATTTAAAGTGTTTCAAGAATCTAAAGAAAAGGACAAGAAAAATTCATTTTGATTGTCAGGGCTGAGCTCATCGTGCCGGCTACGCCAAATGGCAGAGGTAAGTTGATCGAGACGGGAAGGTTCGATGGTGAGACGCCCAGTTGGAAGAATGCACAAGAGGCTGATATGAGAATGAAACAGCAGGCAACAACTTTATGGTGCAGAGCGCAGTTCTATTGGCAGAAGTGCAGTCTATCGCGCCCGACGTGCTGTATTGCATGCACTTCATTTTCTCCCCTTCTTGTGCTCCCCTTCTGCTCTCCCTTCTGCTCTCCATTGGACTGCATAGCTCTTCACATAGCAGAGTACAATAGTGGCCTTCAGCCACACATGCGTGATACAATAAGCTGAATTATGTTTACTTAACATTCTAAATCCAGGCTCCTATTCTTGGTCACAGGCCTGGATCACAGCCAGACCTTGAACCAGTCAGACCTTGGATTCAGTCAGCCTGGCACCTAGAACATAGAACACATTTCTATGTTCTAGAAATGTGAAATATTAGTATTGAGAGCATTTTTAATAATGTAATTTAACTAATTTGAATAACTACTCCTGTAAAAAAATTATAGATGATCAAATTTCTGAAGAGAGAAGGTAATAGAATATTCCTCAGTGCTTCTCCCCATGTGGTCCCTGGCCCAACAGAATGAGCATCATTTTGGAACTGGTTAGAAGTATAAATTCTCAGGTACTACTCCAGACCTGCTACTTTAAAAACCCTGGGGATGAGGCACAGAAATTTGTGTTTCAATAGCTCTCCATGTGATTCAGATACACTCTAGTTTGAGAAAGCACCAGAAAACTGGTTAATAGTATTTACTCTGCAGCCAGGCTGACAGTTCAAATCTCATATTTGCTACCAATTACCTGAGTGACTTTCATCAAATAGCTCTAACATACTGTTCTTCTGTTTCCCTCTGGTAAAATGGGTTAAAAGTAGTACTGTCTCACAGTATTGCAGTGAAGATTAAATGAATTAATATGTGGAGAGCATCTAGGCCATTCGGGGATACAGAGATAACAGTCAATAAATGTTATCAATTGTTACTATATATTCAAAGTTGAGTTTTATTAAAAGTAAGTTACTTGATCAGGGTGATACAGCTAGTGTCACCTAAGGAATAAAACCCCAGTTTTCTCTACTGATATATACTATTTATCTCACAGCTAGGAATTGTTGAAAATCACCACATCTTTTCTAAATGACCAAGTAATAGACTAACTACAAACATATACAGTATTTTTATAATATATATGTCTTCACCTCAATCTTTATTTCACATTTTTAATGGTATGCACTGAAAAGGCTATCAGCAAACTTTCAACAAAATGATTAAGAAATAGTAAGCTTTTCATCTTAGATAGTGATAATCATAAATTAGCATTACTGAGTCTACTGAGCTTGTGCCAAAAATTATGGAAAGGTTAATGGAAAGAAAATAATAAGAGCGATATGGACTTTAATAGCTAATGGAAACCTGTATCTTCTAAGCTACATCAATGTGAAGAGAGTTAAGTGCCCCTAACAGAGTATGTTATAAAATTTCAGGAAAGAAAGAAATGAAACAATTAAAATAAGTATGTATTAATATAATACTAGCTGCTTTAACAAATAATCGTAAAATGGTACAATAGCTCAAACACATTAGGAAGCATATTTCCAGTTTTTATAATCATCCACTGTGAGAGCCTAGTCCATGGGCAGATTTTCTTGGCAACAAAGGCTGCTTCTATATGGTGGCTCCAGTATCTCTGAAGGCCTGTTGTAATCTTCACCCTGTTGGAAAAAGTGGAAAAAAGCATGAAGTGGGCACATCCACTTCTTAAATGCCTTACCCTAGAAATGGCACACCATCATCCTCCCATATGGCCTCCACCAGAACTCAGTCAACCAGTCACACCTAAAGCAGGAAGACTGGGGAAGGCGGGTCAGCTGGCACTCACTACAACCAGCCACACTATATTCACTTACCTGATGACAGTTGTGCTCTCAGATAGGGCATATGTAAATAATAAATTTAGATATGATCACTTGAATATTTTGTTCCTTACTTATTGAGGTAAATCAGAATATTATGCTTAAAAGTCTTCATCCAGTAAAATGGGAAAAAAAGCTCTCTAGTACCTCATAAAAATATTGTGAGGATTAACTGAGAATACAGATATTTTAGCCTCGTATCTACATAGTAAGGTGTTAACAAATTTTATACATGTACATCCCTAAAAGGGAAAAAGGACTGGAGGTAGGAAAAGGAAATGGAAGTAAAGCAAATAGTGTCCAAGTTCAATTTAAATCAGAAACAATTTAGGAGATTTTAATATTTATTAGGATTTTTATAAAATCACTTTAATTATGAACTCTTTCAGTTTTTCTTTCTTAAGTTACTCTGTATCATTAAAGCTTATTAGCATTTTAATTCGGGAAAATTCCACTTCAATTTAGTACAAACACTTTTAATTTCTCTAGTTTAGAAGTTATATATGGCTTCAGAATCCAGGAGTCCATGACCAAAAGGCTTGTATCCTAAAGAGTGCTTGTTTCTTTATTTTCAAATAGGAATAGGCTCAGGGTGCACTAACGCAGATATCAGTACCAGGACCAAATTACTTTCATGAGAAAGCTGTTTTTAAAAAGCTGTTATGCTATTTACAAACTAGTTACTTTCTTTCTTTAATAATTTGTTTTTCTTTCAAAGCAAAATCTTCAGTTAAAAGGCACTTTTCCAAAGAGATGTCTGAATTTTAATATTAACTCTTTATTAATTAGAAGAGAATAAACAGCATATTTAGTCATTGTATTGAGAATATGCTACTTTGCCTGTGCCAGTCATTGAACATCTCAGTGACAGAGTGGACATGAAATTCTCTTCCAGCATCTATGTTGATGCTCATGACCAGGTAACCTTCTTTCTGACTCTCAGGATCAGAAGTCTTGACCTTTGTACCAGAAATTCTATTAACATTTGATATTAAATTATTAAAATATTATTAGCAAAGCCAATACAATAGTATTGTCATCACGAATCAATGGGAAAGAAAGTTTAAAAGAATGTTCTGACCCAGCTAGAAAGTTTAAATTCATAAAATAAATGAAAATTTTGAAAATATTTTTAAATTCCTTGAGAAGAAATCTTTGTTTAGGAAATCTTGAGGGTTTATTTATTTATTCATCTTAAAATTATGCCTGAAGCATCAAGAAAACATTCTCAAGAGAAAATAGGAAACGGGTAATATTTGAACTAAAAGGACTAGTCGAGAATACATGACTTCTTTTGCTATACTGGTAGCTCAGTATATTTCCATATAGAACTCATTCTCTAACATATGATGTTCTCCAGGATATGAGAACATCATAGAGTAAAGCATGATGCAAAGCTTTGCATAATGAATAACTGGAGAAGGCCAGTGAGGAGAAGGCTAAATTCCCTCTGCATAAGCATCAGATTAAATACACAGCTTCACCTTGATCTTCACCTTCTCCTTAGGGCTGTAGGGATGCTCAGCATCAGCAAGAAAATATTCAAAATTATGCTATCCATGAGACCTCAAAGTGGTCAAATAAACAGAGCCTTTGAGGAGTTACTTATAGAGCAAAAACAAAAAGCCACTCTAACTTCGATTTTGAATTCTTTAAAGGCCGCACACACACACAAACACATACACACACACACACACACATACATACACCCATCCAAGACATTTCTATCCTTTGCTAACTAACATTTGCTAACCATACTGCTAAGTGGCCTTCATGGTAACTAAACTCTTTTAGAACATCAGGCCAATACTTTGTTAAGCTATAATAATTATTATAAAAGTAACTAAGATAGTAGTTGCTTCATAAATGTTAATTCCTGCCTCTCTTTTCAGAAATATTATAAAGGAAACTTAAAACTGATCTTCAAGTCTATGATTCTAACAAATGAAATTCTTATTATGAAACCAGATTTTATGACAGGTGCTTGTGTGGGGAGTATGGTTTGGGGACCACATAAATTGTTACCTGCTTATGCACAAAGATTTCATTTTAAACCAGCGCTTTGTGAATTACTATAGTGAAGGACCAGGGGTTTCCCTTGCCAACTCCTACCAAAGCAAGACTTTTGTCGAAAACTAAGTCATGTGCTTGCCTATCCTGGCACTCTCAATTTCTGTACTTATTTCCTCATAGAAGAGGAACAAATAATTCAAGGACAAGGCATTGGTCCCCACACCATGTGGGATTAGCACTTTTTTAAATCCTTGTAGCTATGTCAGCTTGAGGACACTTTATAAGGGAATTAGTAGTGCCTGAACTTTTAATTATTCTTAATTACATTAATTGCCAGCAGAAAGTAAATGTAGTGTCTGTTCTATTTTAAGTAACAGGGTTTGCGATTTTATGAACAATAAAGTGGAGTCCATGAGCAGGCTGGGAAGGACCTCATTTTAAAAAATCTTAGATGTCAGTTCTAATCAGAAGTGACCCTCTCATGGCTGTTTTCAAGCAGCTAACTCAATACCCTGCCAATCCTGGAGATTTTCTTGACCAGAGACAGCTATAGCTTTCAGAGTTCAAAAAATCAATAACCATTTTCTAAAGGGCAAATGGGTGGGGGATTGAATACATGTGTACATTTTGATTCAAATAGCATTAAAATATAAATGTCTTTTTCTTTAATAATAACTAACATTCTTTGAGTACATATTGTACACCAGGTTTCTTTACACGTGTTCGCTACCTTTAACATAACTTCAAAACTATTATTCTTATTTTTCATATTAAAACAGAAAACTACAGTACTGGACTCCTATTCTAATTATACTTCTTTACAAACCTATGCATGCAGAGACACATACGAATAGTATTCCTCACTCCCATGCCTAGGACAGAAACAGGCTACTCAGCCCTTTGTCTCTTCGCTAGAATGCATGCAACAATAATGCAGTGACTATAATACATATCATAAGGTACTCACTTTTTACCTTTAAACCAAAATCAGAATAAGGAGGAGACAGATAAAAAAAATAATGTTTAAAAATAAAAAGTAATTCATACCACCTACAAAAAATTCTTTAATTTTTAATAACAACTAATTCTAGACCCAAATTTCACAGGGTCAGCATTTCCTGTAGCTTTTCTATCCATTATACCTTAATTTACATATATATGTCTAAATGTAAGACTAGAAATGTTGGCTTTCTGAATAGCTCTTTTACTTTGGGAAAATATAATGTGCCAGAATCTTTGTTTCTGAGTAGTCACTTTAAAATATTCAACATAAAACATTAATTTTGTGTAGTTGTAAAATGGCCTCTACTATTATAAAAGGAGCATACTTATTTCATTTTATTTTGAGCCTATTTAGCTTACTTACATTTGGTTGAAGTATGTTTATGCTGTTCCGCTTACTATATAAAGCCAATCCACCTGTACACTAAGCATGTTGAAATAGACAATCAAATTTCTTTATGAAAATCATAATCTGTAACACTAAACTATCAAAATAAGAAAACTTTCAAAGTTTTTATGGATCAGTGATTGCTTGGGGATGGATCTTGAGGAGGGATGTGAAGGAAGGATTAAAAAGGGATATAAGAAAACTTGATGAGGTGATGGGTTTGTTCACTATATTGATTTTGCTTATAGCTTTATATATGTCAAAACACCAAATTGTGTACATTAAATATGTGCATTTCATTGTGTGTCAATTATGACTCAAAAACTATAGAAAGAAAGAAAAAGAAAGGAGAGAAAGGAGGGAGGGAAAGAAGGAAATAAAGAAAAAAACTTTCTAAAGGGCAATCAGGTCCGAATTAGATTAGGAATGAAAACAATAAAAGGCCAAATTGCAGGCTCAATGTAGTTTGAGACTTAGAGATGACCACTTACATGGTGGAGAAACAAGTTGGATTGATAGCAGAAGTAATTTTTGCCTTTCCTTTAAGTAAAGTAAAATAGAAATCCACGTTAATGATCCCTACATTTTATAATGAATTGGAGTGAAACTGATGATTTGCTCAAGTTCTGCTCACTAAGTTCATTAACTTAAAGTAATATACAGTGAAAGGAACCTTATCAACCATAATTATAATTAAAATGTAAATGTTCAGTATATTCATCTCACCCTCAACTCTAAGTATCTAAAACATGCCTCATGGTATAATTCAGCTTCTGGCAAAATTATGTGATATAATTCTTGTATGATATTAAATGTGGCCTGTTATTATTTGGAGGCTATTATCTATACTGATCATAAATTATAGGTAAAGTAAACATTACTTTCGGTATTCTATAGGCTTTGTTGTAATTAAAATTTTTTCTTACTCAATTCTTAATTTCTTCCACATGCTTTCATCTATTTCTGCTAAATAAGACACAAAACAGGCAGGAAAACAGTAAATTAATGAAAAAGAAATTTTAAGTAAATGAAAATACAACCATTATCCAAAGAGCAAAGAATAAATCTGAAACATTCTAAAATAACCTTGTTTTATTTAATTTCTAACAAGATGTCATATCTGTTAAAATAATGTTTTTGTTTGTTGGTTTTACTTTTATCAGCTTCCTTCTGCCTTGACATCTCTGTTTAACTGTAAGAACAATTTTTGGTAAATAGAATTAGTAATATAAAGTTTGCTTGGCCAAGCCAAGTCCTCTGGCTGTAATGTCCTCTCTATGTATATTGTAAACAGTCATTATCTCCTACCTTAGGGAAATTATAGGAACAAAACTTTAAGTAAAATTTACACTTACATGAATCTAAATTATTTCTAAGTATTTTGTTAAAAAAAATATTAAATCCAAAGTTTATCTATTTGAGTTACTAACATCTTTTCAACTGGGGATGTTAAGATGAATAAGAAATAGACCCATACATTTGACTGGTTGTTAAAGTAATATATATTTCCATAGTACATGGCCAATAATCAGTGTCATTGTTCCCTGAGGGCTTCCTAATCACCCCAGCTGCCAAGGTGCTGGAACACCCTGTCATTCCTCAGGATCCAGCAACTGAAGGGTTAATGGGCAGCACAGAACTGTTAAAATCTCTCACTTCTGCACTTGGCCAGTTGTTAAATATTTTTAATATCAACCCTGACATGATGTCAATTTATTTCTTAAAAGCTTTCTGGGAGCCCAGGGGATAGTGATCGATTCTGACCCTGGAGATTTAGGTAGTCTATAGAAAGCAGTTCAAATGTGAGTTGGGTCCAAAGTAACCAAAATAAACCTTTCTTCTCCTATCTAGTCTTTTCTCCTTTGACGTTTCTAATTGAATTTATATAAAGAAATAAAGCTGTTTGTTGGCTTGAGTTTGCTCGTGTATTTTTTGTAAGAATTATGCACTAAGTAAGAGAAAAGAGCCTCTGATCAAAAGTAGAAAGCCTCTCCTACAGACCTTAAAATCTGAAGCCAGCAGTTTTAGTTATGCAGGAAACTTTTGTTTACTTTCTGGTCCTCAGGTTTCTTCTGGATGCTTGAAATTGGAGAACTAGGAACTTCCTTGTAAGTAAGTGGATACTAAAGGCCTTCAGAAAATATTTGCAAGTAAAATGACCATTAAAAGCAATTTTATGATATACAAGTCTTATGAACTCAAAATATATTTGATAGCTATTTTTGTTATTGTACTTATATTTAGAAATGTTAAAGAAAAGAAAATGTGTTATCCAATATTTTCATTAAACCCATATCCACCCAAAGAAATTTGTTGCTGTCATTTTTACCCTTTACATATACCCTGGAATATGAAAGTAATAACTTCAGAGAAAAATAAGAAGACAAAAACTCTAGGCATAGTACTTAAAAAGTTCCGTAGAGCAAGGAAGCCCAGTTTTTCTTTTTTTAAATAAGCCATATTTTTACACAATATTAAATGAGAAATCTTCAATGATAGTTGCTTAAAATGTCTGCTATTTTATGGGATACATAAGGGCCACCCCCTATTGTTTTCTATTCAGATGAATGGGAAGCACATGGATAAATTACCACCTGCAGTGCATGATCGTGGACATAGTAAGCAGCTGTCACTATAGCCCTGTAATTATGCAAGTATCCTTCCACTATCATACAATTAGAAAGACCTATCTTTCTTTCTTCCAGTAGGTAATGTTTTGTTGGTGTCAAGAGCACTGAACTATCTCTACTTGTTCAGTCACTTGTATCCGAGTTGAGTATAACCAATACATTATTGGGAGCTTATTTTTTCTATATATTTTGGGCTCTCTGAGAAATTTCTATCATAATAAGAAAGCTTACCTTATTTTGGTTAGCTTTTAGTAAATAATTTTTTTTAACTTTTTCTATCTTCTCCCCAGTGATCAAACATTAAGCCTATCATGGAAGTGGGGAGGATCAAACATTCTGGAAATTCTTTCAGTATCATAAGTAAACTGCTGGACAGAAGTAAAAACTAAAGCATAGTTACAAAATTTTTTTATATTCCTTTTATAATTTAAAAAATAAATTTCAAAAATCTAGAGATGAATGAAACTTTAAAAGTTGAAACTTTTAAGATTACTAAGGAATAGAGATTTAATTGAAACTTAGAATATCAAAAACTAAATTATGATTAACCAAAAATATAAACATGACACTTTGTAAAAGTTCATGGATATCAGAAGGCATCTGACTAAAAAAAATGAATGCTTTCATTTGAATCAGAGCTAGTATGAGATAGTTATACATAGTGACTGAGCCATGAGTGAATTTATGGGTCTCTTTTATGAGAGGAGCAGAGTTGTGTGGTCGATCAGATAAAGCTAATCAGGTAAAGCTGTAACGCTTGCATGTATATTAATCACTGTCAATTTATTTCTAGTTTAGAGCCAGAAATATGTATAATAATTCCTAATCTCACTAATTATGCACTAGCATTTAAATAAAGACTAAATAGAAAGTCATATGGTAAACTAAGAAGAATCACTTTCCAATGCTGACAACCAGGTTATCGAGGATTTGAATTTAGCATATTACTAGGAAACACTGAATTTCAAAACAAGTTTAATATCACATAAAAGTAATAAAACTTTTTTTTATCATTTAACACAGTTAATTAATGATCGGGCTGTTTTTCGATATTTTCAACGTTTTCCTATCTCTACTCCTTGTGCTTCTTAAGTCAAATCAGGACCATGTATCCTGCAATGTTTCTTAGATTTGATATTCTCTATCCCCACTGCCGCTGCCAAAACCCTAGCATTTAAATGTCCCCTGACTCTGCACCCATAAGAAATTTTTATTTTTAAAGTAGCAGAAAATCTAACTTAAACAGGCTTGAGCCAAAAAGGTATCTACTACCTGGTTTTCAGAGTCCATATCTCTCTACTTTCTTCCTCTACATTCCAATGTCAGCTTCATGTCCAACCTGACAGTTTCTCTAAGGTGATAATATGGACCCTACCAACTCTAGGCTTCTAACCAACAGCTTCAAGTCCATTGAAAAAGGAGAACTATCCTTTCTCAGTAGTTTGAACTAAAATTCTGTGTCTCACTTTCATTGGTTGAAATTGGGTCATATAACTGTTCTTAAAATGATTGGAATACAGTGTTCTGATTGGTCAGGCCTGAATCACTGCCTACTTTCAGAGTTGCAATGGAGTCAAAACCACCAGAAGTGCATGGGCTCAGCACGAATAAGTGATAATTTTTTCTAGGGTAGCACTGTCTAATAGAAATATTATGTGAGCTACATATATAATTTGTAATGTCCGAATAGCCACATTTTAAAAGCAAAAAGAAATCAGTGAAGTTAATTGTTAATTATAGCATATATTATAATATACTTTCCCCAATATATCCAGAATATTGTCATTTCAACATCTTATCAAAATAAAATGTTATTAATAAAATATTTTGCATTCTTTTTAATGTGGGGCGTGTTTTCAAAATCCAGTGCATCTTTTACGCTTCCAACATAGATCGATTTAGTTAAAAATTTAGTTCCTCAACTGTACTAGCCTCATTTTGAATGCCCAGTGCCATATGTGGTTACTGGTCATCATACTGGGCAGCATAGCTTTGGAGCCTAGAGGGCACCTGAAATGTAATGTTAGCAGCAGAAAAACAAATGCTATTGGCTAGTAAAACAACAGATACATACTACAACCTCCTAATTGATTTCCTTGTTTTCCATCTTTCCACATTCTTGTCCTATTAATAAGCAGATTAACGATATGACCAAGAAGTTAAACAGTGTAGATGATAGTTTAAATACATTATTTTTATGTCTAATTCTACCCTTGGAATTTACTATCTCATTAATTCTTCATTACTATGATGCCACATATTGCTTAGTCATCCCTCTAGTGATTTCAGTGACTAGGATTTGCTATATTTGATATTTAATGGGAAGGGACCAAGAATGCTAAACCTTCTGTAATGGATAGGAAAACCTTTCAC
Organism: Eidolon dupreanum; assembly: GCA_028627145.1. Lineage (NCBI taxonomy): Eukaryota > Metazoa > Chordata > Mammalia > Chiroptera > Pteropodidae > Eidolon > Eidolon dupreanum. The sequence goes on from CM053507.1 coordinate 67,029,082, forward strand.
AAGAAGACTTACTTTAAACAAAATGCCAATAGTGGTCCCAGGTAAAAAGCACCCATTGGTCTACTAATAACAAGCTCTGTGGGGGGAAAAATGAATCCTGATTTGTGGAATTTGCTGATTTCCATGGTGTAAATATTTCCACCATGACTAATTTAGAGCTACCAACATAATTGTTTTTAAAAAAAGGATATAAAATGTTTGTTCTCTGTATACCTAATGCCTAGAAATATGCGAAAAAGATACCATAATCATCTTTACTTGAATCCTTAAACATTTAGTATATACAACAAATTTTCAATAATTTTATCTATACTGGATGAAGGGGACTGAAATTGGGAAAGCAAATTAAAAGTTGACTTTACATTATTAATATTTTAATTTTTATAGAGATAAAGAGAATGTAGTAATGTAATAATTGTGTGTGTGTATATATATGTGTGTGTGTATACATTATGTAATTTCAATACAACTCAAAAGAAAACATTGACAACTATTGTGTTACTTAGAATGGAGACAGAAATTATGGTCTTAGACAGAAGTTGTTTTATCTGTTTCCTTACACCTTTATGATAAAATGTGAAAGATATGCTTCCTATTGAAAATATATATATATTCTTTCACCCAAAATTTACAATTTTGAATTTAAATATTTAATCTACTAAATCCTGTTTCACTCTGCATTAAATCTAAAACTGAAATAACATGAAAACTTTGAAAAGATAAAATACTCAAATGCTGTATTAAAAGAACATCTTAATTAACTTCAGAAAATCACTAACTTGGAAAATATTTTTGTTTTAACAATTTACATCTTAGTTGTCTAAATATTTCAAACTTTTATAGTGCTAAGAAAATAGTTTCATAATTTTCTACCTTAAAGTTTAACTTTTAAAAATGTTTGCATTCATGGTAATACATAATGAAAAAAATTGATTAAAAAACATTTTTAAATGGCCATTTTTCAGTTTAATGAGGAAGCATTTATGTTTTAAAACTATTATATAGAGATTAAATATAAATTGGTTTGGACTTTATATAATTTAGAAATGTGTGCATATATTGAAATAGTGATAAACTGGTAAAGTATTTTCTCTTAAGAAATTATATCCTGGCCTAAATAGCTCAGTTGGGAGAGCGTTAGACTAAAGAAATCATCTCCCTCAAGTATATATAATGTGTCTCGTGTTCATTGCCAGTACTGTTTAAACTCAACATGCTTTTGAATTTAGAGAAGTATTGTTATCAAAAATAAAACCCAGGATTTTTACCATAGACTAAAACACTTGTCTTCATAGAGAAAACCAAAACATGACATCATAATGCCCCCTAATGTTTAAAATGGTGTATGCATTAGGAACAGTTCCCAAATTACATACAAATAAATGAACATTTTGGTAACTTGTGGTGACTTTCAGAGCAGCTACAAACATTAAGAAAAGGTCACCTGGACTCTTAAGAGAGAATTTCTAAATAGTTTAAGGTTTGTAATTTAAATAAAAAGGAATATTCTAAGAGCTCTAGAAGATACAGATTAAAATCCCATTGTGTGACAATAACAATAAACTTATTTTCATGTATATTTTAAATTAATATGCTTAAATTTTTATTTTATTAAAATAATTATCCCAATAGACATAATATCTGACCCCAAATACTCAAGCATCATATAAAAATAGCCCCCCTCACCCAAAGGCTCTCCCTGAGAAAAGAGGAAAGAGGAAGGTGTGATAGATGAACTGGCCACAAGATGGCAACATTTCACCACATAAATGCAAATAAACCAGCATTTGAGAGTAAAAATCCCCTTTATTTAAAGAAAGTGTTTAAAATGCAGAGTATATAAAGGCCCACTTTCTCTAGAGTACTTTATTACTTTTATAGTACTACTTTACTTTCTATATAGTAAAGTTAATACTATCTAAAATCCTACCTAATATATCCATAGTAGTAGTATAGTATGGAGATACTAATTTTACTAGTATCAGTGTGTCAGTTCTCATATATAATCTGGTTTACATGCAATGCATATTTTATTTTAACTTTTTTGATATTCCACTAAATTTAAAATTCAATGTGTGAGAAATTTGGGTGTTTTTCTGTTTTGTTTTTTCACCTCGAAACAGTTATATATTATTGAAGACTGTTTTAGATCAGTGTTATCTCCCTAATCTATCTCAAATCTATGCCTCAATTCAACTACTTCCAAACCCCTGCCTGGGGGCAGAATCCTACCGGAAGCCTTCTGGATTCCACAGCTGCTCCTTGTATCCAAACTGCAAATAGCCCTAGGGTTGGAGAGTATCTGATTATGCTTTATTGGAAACACCTAGAGTTAGGAAATAAGACATTCCACATCTCCTGAGAGCTGCACCTAAAGTAGTTTTCTAAGAGAATCTTCAGTTGCCTTTGATATTATTGACAATTAAACAATAAGATCCACAACGTTTTAAAGAACCAAGAGGTAATATTTGACTAAATACTGTGATAAAAATAAAAGCAAGTGATATACTTTTCTACTAAGTTTATATGCAGTGAAAAGTAAACAACCAATGTTCTGAAGTCTTCTAATCCACAAACTCGTCATTCATGCACTGATCTACGATATGATAATGAGCTATAACTTCGCTATTCATTAGGATGTAGACCAGATCAAAGATGCAATACTTAGAAATAAACTGGCATCTTTGTACAGTAAGTCCTCAATGACATTTATAAGTTCTTGGAAATTATGACTTTAAGAGAAATGACATATAACAAAACCAATTTTACCATAGGCTAATTGATAAAAACAAGAGTTAAGTTTCTAAGTCATATTTCTGATCACATAAACATCACCAAACTTCTAAATAAAGACTCAAAACACTTCTAATATTAAACATTGAAATAAATATGAGCTGTACATACATTTAAGAAAGATGAATAAAAATAAGGAATAGAATTTTTTTCCAAGCTGCTTATTTTATTTCAGCTCAGAGTCACTGGTAGCAGGAACACCTCCCACCCCCTTTGCCACTTCAGACAGGATGCTCTACCATAGCAGGGCACTGACACACACACGCGCGCGTGCACACACTCACTCAGACTGGGGCAACTGAGAAACATCAACTTTAGTATACACATGTCTGGGGTGTGGGAGAAAATCAGAGCACCCACACACTTCACACAAACAGTGAGCCCAGCCATAGTTAACTTTTCTTTTCTCATCAACATAACAAAATGACATTGAACAAAACATTATTCTAGGACCCGATATATTATTAGGTAGTCAGAGAGTAAGGCCCAACCCTCTCACACATAGACACGATGATCACTAGAAATTCTGGAAAGAAAAATAACATCTTTTTACAAACTCAACACTGATTCTGGAAGAGTAAGCCAACTACCACTTTGCAAAAATGGACCATTAGAAACATTTTGGCTTTAAAAATATATATGTCCTATCGCTCAAACATGAGGTGGAAAACAATGAGTGTAAAAAAAGTATATAATTGAAACTAAATTATAATTTGCGTAACAAGTTAATAATAGTTCAAGAGGATGGTAGTAAAGCATTCCAAGGAAATCATTAGACAAAATAGTGATTTGTCACTTAACAAGTAACTTAGGTTACTGTGAATATCTTAGTCAAATATATGTAAATACATATGTATATATTTGTAATATATAAAGCACATATATATTTAAAATTACAGAACAAAGATGAAAGAAGACATAATAAATTATTTCTAAAAATTGTTGAACTCTGAAGCTACATGTATTCAAGATCCCAAAATATGTACTCTCAGGAAAACTGATAGAGCAAACATAGTACCATAATTCAAACATAATAGAGGATATACATATATGTCTGTGAAATAATAACCTATTTTCTTCTGATTGCCACTGATGTTGTAAAGTATTTCTAAAAAGAAATTATTTCATAAAAGTTTTTATATTAATAATTTTTTTTTAATTCATAGGCAACCAAAAATTTTAAGGTGCTTGGCCAGTGTTGTTTTATAGATCAACAACCTGAAAATATCAATGACCCTAATCTACATGCAGGACAAATAAGAAGTGAAGCAGCAAACATTAAGTTTTGTGCTGCTGACCTGTTGTAAGTAGAAGATAGGAAAAGAATCATAAAAATTTTGTACAGGGAAATTTTCTTCAATGACTATAAGAAGCACACACATATAAACATTGGTATTCTCATCATTTACTAGTATTATATGTATTTCCACATAATTATAATTGTAGAAATAATTATTTGTATTTTACATTATTTTTATTTTATAAAAATAAAATTATCACTCATCTTAAATATTATTTTATAAAATTTCTCTAAAATCTCAAAATATTAATATTTTTTCTTTGTCTCTACAGTATGTGCTTCTCCTCACTACATGGCTCTATAATGAGCGTTTTCCCCTCAGTTTTTAAATAATGGATATTTATAGTCCCTTTCAGTGTATCATATGAAAAAGGCTAAAGTATTTATGTTAGTGTAATGAATATTAGCTAACTGTTCCATGACAATTATTTCATATTAGAGAATCAAATTTTTACCTTAATTACAGTTCTATTAGAATAATTTTGGCTACATGTTACACAGAAGGCAATTCAGAGTGACCCAGACAAAAAGAATATGTATTGGCCTACATAACAGGCAGTCCAAGATTGAATAATCTGTCTGTTCTACTGTTATTAAGGGCCAACTCCATTCTGCCATTGATGGCTTCAACCTAAAGCAGTTTCCAATCTTGTGGTTTTCAGACAGTTACCAGTATCATCAAAAGACATATTTCCTTATTCATGACTAGCTCAAGAGAAAGAAAACATCTCTGCCTTAAAAACACAGCAATTTGACTAACAGATCACTTAGGTTTCATGCCTGTTCCTAAACAAATCACTGATACCAGGAAAATGAATGCAAAGCACTGGCTGGCTTATGTCTGAGTTCCTGAACACTGAGAAGAGGAGCGGAATTTTTGTTGTTGTCTTGAACCCCTCAACTGTTTACTCTTGAATTTGATAAATAGCATGGAAGCTACAGCATTTATGAGGAACACACAGATGTTTGAAAGTCAACCACAAACTCGATTGTGCTATCTAATCTAAATTACCTAACATTCATACTCAATATTTACCATCTCAATTCTGACTCAATATATTTTAATATGCTTTTGTTTAGAAAAGTACTTTCCGTTGAAGAATTTTCTTCTCAGTAAAAAGTTGCCTTCAATTCCTGATCATAGTATAGATAAAATGTACCCTTGATCTGATGAACAGACATGAAGAAAATATTTAACTTTCAAAGTAGCAAATGTATTTAATTCTACTCTATTCATATATCATGTATTTATTTGTGTCTGTCAAGTATTTTTCAAATAATTTAGATGTTAAATTAATTATCCTTTCTACTTAAACATTCTCGCGCATCGCCCTAGATTGTATCAAACAAGGTTAGTCATTAAAAGGGTGTTTGGAAGATAATAAAGAGCCTACTTGGGGTAAACATGAGTTTTAAGAGACATCACATTGTATTTGAGATCCAGCTGGTGTTAATGAGCAATGGTCATATAATTTTTTTAATTTCTTTTTTATTCCTTATTGCATCTACTATTTCTTCATATAATATTTTCTCATAAATAGTTCACTAAAATTTCTAACCTAAATATTGACTTATTGCACAGTCATAATTACACTTAGAACAGATTCTTAGACTAATTTTGTTTTTCCAAATTGTTTTAGGTTTATTTCATTATATAAACTTAAGAGCGAGATGAGGCTAGTGTTTAGCAGTTCACGATAGGAAAAAAAAAAACTATGCAGATTATTTAAAAGAGAGGAGTAAACCTATACTACAAGTTAAATTACTTACTTTCTACTCTATATTATCAAAGACTTCTCCCACTCTCATTACCTAATCCCCAGTGAAAGTCATCTCCAATTTTTAACCACTTTTTTCCTTTTGTAATTTATTGTCTTTTACTTATATGATTTTATATCTACTTTTTGTTATCCATTTATTTTCCATAATAATTAAATTGAGGATCAGGCATTTTCTATCTCTTTCTATTCTCTTGACTCTGAGATGTATAGGAGCTTTATAAGCAATAAGGAAATTTTCCATGTCCTTCTGCTAAAATCTATATTGATCTTTAATTGGTACTTCACAAAGAGAATAAGCGGTTTTATCATCATTCAACCTAAAGTACTCCATTAGGTATTTATTTTTTAATGTGGCTAAGTAACTCAATAATGGCAGTTATTTTACAGCTACATAGGACTCCAATGTGTGAATATACCATAGTTTATTCAACCAATATCTGATTGATAGATACTTGGTTATTTCCAGTTTTGTTTCCTCCCCACCCCCACTCCGTTACAAATAGTCACTGGACTTTAGAGGATACTCAAAGAAGGAAGGGAGATAATTCTGCGAGCTAGGCAGAAAGCACAACTTGTAAGGCTTTGAAGGCCTTAGTAATGATTTTTGACTTTATTCTAAGGGCATGCATAAGCCATTGAAAAGTTTCAAGCAGAAGACTGACATGATATAATTTTGATTTTATCTAAGACTGTGTGAACTGAAGAAGATACTACCAAGAAGGAGACTACTGCATGAATTTCAAAGGCAGTTCCCTGTTAGGAAGATCATTTCTATTTATGAAGTATATCCTTTGTTTACCCTGAAGCCTACAATTTGAAGTAATTTCCTAGGAGAGCAGGTTGAAATAGCCAACTAGAGTTTGCAAGATACTTTTAAATAGATTTCCAAGAATAAAAGCTCAGAATAGATTTTGACATTGTGTTGCCCATATTATTTAACATCTTTAGACTTTATCAAAAATTCCATATAGATTATAAATTATTTAAGGAAAATTCAAAGTTCTGTATGCATAAAAAGGTTGAACTCTGAAACAACCTGTTGTCAATAGGAGTCCTGAAGTTCATTTAGTTTTTTGGAATCTGTAAAGCTTTCAAAGCAATGTCATTAGCTCTCCTGCGGTGCTACACATTAAAGCTAATAATGCAATCATGGCTTATGTGGTTAAATAGTCATATTGCTTTTCCTCACCAGTAGGTCTTCCTTTTACACTACATAGTCATCTTTATTTCACAGCTGTATAGGTTCACTTTACAGCATCCAAAGTAAAATTATCTATAAATATAAGTTCTCTGTCTTAGTAAATACCAAATTTACTCTCAATTAACCAAATCGTAAATTTCATAAAAGTTCTAACATATTTTTGAGAGAACATATGTGATGTTTCCAGGCAAAGACTCATTTTTTTTTTAATTCAAGAGACTTAAAAAATAACTAAACTGGACTTTTTATTTTATTTTGTTCTTTTCTTGTTTTGTCTTGCGAAAAGTGTGTAAATTCTCTTTCTCCAAAAATTTTAACAATTACATTTTATTAATGTAACAAAAAATGATCAATCTTACTGGGATTCCTCATATATGAAGTAAACATTTATAATACCGCTACTACTACCGCTACTACTACTACTACTACTAAGAACTTCTTTTAAGCCTTTTTCATGTGCCAGGTGCTGTGTTAAGCCACTGTAGTAAGAGTTTTCATAATTGTATTTTGTCCTTAAAACAACTCTGTGATGCATCTATTGTTATTACCAATTTAAATGTGTGGAAAGAAAGTCTTAACAAATTAAGGAACTTGCCCAAGAACAGCACAGCCAGTTACAAAAGAAGAACAAAATTGAAGTTTGTCTGACTCTAAAGAGGAACTTAGAAAGTTAAAGTTAGAAAGTTGAAGTAATTTCCAATACTTAAAAACTGAGATAATAATTTTTAAATGTATTTACACCTTCCCTTAAAGATTAGAAGATCAATAACATTGGGCCAAATTCCCCCATAGCCACAAATTGCTGGAGCTATGTAGTGACATCCTTTGAGATAGAATGTGCTCTTTACCACTCCCACTGGCCTCTGTGACACTGAAGCTGATGAGCATCCTGTGATCACTGTAGTTTTGTGGTTTTCTAACTCATCTCAACTCACTTATTGATAGTAGTTGCCATGCCTCTGTATGCATTTTCAGGTGTGGCTCCATCTCCAAATGTCAGTGCTCCCAGCCAACTTGTTATGCTGCCAATACTTTCATCCTTTCTTCCTTCTTTGAAGATGACAATCAAAACTATACCAATGTCTAAATGGCATCTGGAGCTGAATAAAACAATGCAGGGCAAACTGATTTTTATTGTTGTTTACATGCTCATGAGTACTAGTTAGTTAGCAGATATGGCCAGGCTTAACAATTACTCTTTTTTCCTTTAACTTCACTCTTCTTGGTTACTGCAGTGTCTTTGCATGACAGATTTCAAGGGTTTAATTCAAAAAGAGACATCAGGGCTAAAGGGTACAAGCCTGGGCAGTTATATCTTTTTTTGTTACACTCTGAAGGAGAAAGTACTACAGGTGGCCTTGAAATACACTATATAAGGACAGTCTTCCCAATGAGCGGAGCTGAAAGGAGTGTACTTGTTCATTTACGTTGTATGAGAAGTGGCCAAATGTGAAAATATGTATAGATTCCTTGGAAGTAGCCATTTGACTGAATTTCTGGTCAAGGGAAGAGAGAGATCAAAGACAAGAAGGTATGGGACGGAGACATATGTCTGGATGTGTGGAGTAAACAGGTTTGTTTACCATCTTCTGGGGAAAAGATACAAACTCACTTCCCATTATAAAATAACTGGCTTCCCTAAGGTTGGGATTTCCATCTTATAGTTCCACTCACTGCATGTGTATTCCTCTTTACAAATCCTTTCAGGTATTGGGTCTGGGGAAACCAGCACAAAAAAGATGATACTCTGACTGTTGTTGTTGCTGTATGCAATAAAATGTCCATTGTCTCTGATCTAGGAGTCTCATGTCTTCTACCAAAATCTATGGAACTATGGCTGGCTAACTTAGCTTGCAAATAGGGGAAAATCTCAGATCCTTGACAGTTCTCGACAATAATATCATACTATTACTTGAGAAAACCAATGAACAACCTAGAGGCATATTGACTACACTAGCCCTTTGTATACTGGAAAAGCCATCAGCCCATTCCTCTTAGAGGTATCAATGCCTATTGTGGGTATGGGTTTGCCATTCTTACCTGCATAGTGTCAGTCAGCACCACTATCTGGAGATTTATGGAAATCTTAATCTATAGGCATGGATTGATTTCACATGACCTGACATTAGGCCAAGGGACCTACTTTGCAGTGAAAAAGATATGGAGTGGGACAGATTATAGAATCCACTAGTTATATTACATACCAAACTATCTAGAAGTAGTCAACCTCATAAAGTGATAGAACAGCTTTTAAAAGTTCAGCTTCAGTATCAGTTCAGAGACAATTCTCTGAAAGAATGAGATGTCATCATGTGCATTAAATTAGACTTCAATATGTCATCGTGCCCCCAATAGTAAAGTATACATATTATAAAACCAAACAGTAGAAGCAGGAGTGACCATCACTCTCAATGATCCCATCTTCACAACTCTGGGCTGTGTAAGGGTAGAGGTCCTGACCTGAAAAGAATATACTCCTACCAGGGGAATCAGCTAGGATTTCGTTTAATTATAAGCTACAGCTGCCATGAGGGCACTTTGTCCACTAGTACTCCTTGTATCCAGAGACCAGCAGACAAGAATAGAAACCACCATACTAACAGGGATAATTGACTCTGAGTGGCAGGAGAAAATGGGACTGCTTTTTACACAACGGGGCCAGAGGGGAACACATGTGGAATCCATGTAATCAACTTAAGCATCTCCTTAACCAACTTAAGGAACTCTCTTGCCTCATAGGACAGATAGATGCAGCAACTCAGGCCTGTGAAAAATATGATCATCAAGCATTCAGACCCTCAGGAACGAAGATTTGGGTCACAACACCAGGTATGTGCTGAGATAATAGTAGAGGGAAAGGGAGATTAGGAATGAATTGCACAGGAGAAAAGGGCTGAGTACCAGTGACAGACAAGATCAAGTGCAGTGATTGAGGCTTTAGTTCATCCACAAATTTCTCTCCTTTAAGTTCCCCATCCAGAAGACAGACTCATGGGAATCATAGAGGGGCTTCTCCCCAAATAAGTGCAGAGAAGTAAATCTGTGTGGAGTTAAGTGCTAGACTGAGGCAGCCATAAATATTCACCGCTCAGATCTGTTGCTGAAGAGAAATGCAATTGACTGGTGACCTGAGCTGCTGCATTTTTAATCTACAAACATGATTGTGCCGAGGTCACACTGCCCAGAAATTAAACACAGAAGAGACTCTCCAATGGGTGACTTTGGCTCAAGCACTTCCTATTTTCTTTACCAAACCTTCTTTAATCTGCAATGCAAGACCCTCCTTTCTTCTCTCCTCAGGAGTCAAAACTGCTTAGAATCTGAAGATTTTCCCTGCCTCCTCCAGCTCTTTCTCATTTGTCCATCTCAGATGCTTCCTGCAACATATTTCTCACATATCCAATCTCACTTTGATGTTTGCCTCCTAGAGGTCCTAAACTAACATAATGATTTACTATTAATAAGTGCATTATGAATAAAAGACTTTATATTAGGTAAGCCACTACCAGTAGTGTCAACAATGATTTTCATAGGCTCTCCAAGGATGTAATCATTATTAATTCTGTGAATGTGTGTCAGAAATAAGAGCTGACTACTCTGACTTGCTCTACTACAAAGCAATTCTGTAACTTAGCAGTAACATTTTATTGCTTTTTTTTTGAGGTCATAGCCAAGATTAAAATTTTTGTGATCAAGAAAAACCAACCTCAACCACTGTTTTTGAATGCTGAACGGATTTGGAAATTACTTTTTGTGGTAGATTTAATAATGTTTCTAAATTAATTTGACCTAAAATTATGAGGCAAAATTATAAATACTAATAACAGTATTTATATGCAAAAAATTATCTGCACAAAAATAATTTTGATTACAACTAATATTGTTTGAATCATAAGCAATGTCAAGCCGCTTTATATACTTCCTACATTGGCAGAAGTTAAGATAAAAAGAAGTACATCCAATACCCTACAATTTTGCGAGACATATACTTTTCAAACTTAGCCTAAGTTCTAATAGTTCTAAGTTTAAAGAAAATTTTCGTATTTCAAAATTTATTTAACTCTCTAAGTGAGGAGTTTCTACCTAATCTTCAATTGGAAGTGAATAATTCGAAATGTAATGACATGCTAAAAACAAATATCTAGAGAACAATCTAACAATTCTATAAATGCCTTCCATATGCTTGTGGGTTAATACTAGTTTGGAAGTATCTATTTCTGTAAAAAGACATTTTCAATGAAGAAATACATAAAATTTCATTGCAGATCAGCATTCACAGATAAACACCTGCAACTGATTTTGATGACAGAAAACACTAACTTTGAACCACAATTAAGTGAAATAGAATTCCTAAAGGAGATTTCCATCCTTCTCATTAGTAGACCCATGTTACCAAAAATTATCTTCAATTGTGATATTTTAAATTTCATCAAAAACATTTGTGGAATCCTGTTTTTTAGTTGTTATGTAACGAGCTTCATAATATTATCAGTTTTGTTTCTTGGCCTACAAAGCCTAAAATATTTATTATTTAACCCTTTACAGTGTAGGTTATCAGTATGAAGGATTCAAAAACAAACCATATAGAAAATCTTGATATTTTTCTTTTATTTTGGTATTGATTGAAAATACTTCATTTTCCAGTGTTATATTTGAGAATAATTCTATGATGCCTTCAAATACAAATATGTTTGCAAGAAGAAATATATATATATCTATATCTATATATAGATATAGATATAGATATGGAAAAGTTCTTTGAACAGTTTCAAAACAATGCTATTTAGTTTTTTACAATCCAGTTCGCTTAATCTTATACCACCTGAAGCCAAAATTTGTGACTTGACATAAACAAAATTATTTTAAGTCATTCAACATACAAAATTAATTTAAGTCATTCAACGTACAAAATTATTTTGTCATGCAACGTGCTCCATTATAGTAACACTCTTAATGTGATATCAGATGTACTATTAATCTAATCTTTTATTTATTAATCTAATCTGTTGCTTAAAATATATTAGCCATATTTAAGAAAAGGTTTTGATATACAAGAATATACCAATAACAGTGATCTAAAGTAAAATATATGTTTAAGTAGAACAGGGAGTTATTTACAGATTCTACCTGGCTTGTCTCCTAGATATACCCTGTGGAATACTCTGATAGTTTCATAAGTTAGTGAGACAAATATGAGGTTTATAGTGAACAGAAAGTTTAATAACATAACAGATTAAATAAATTTGTACTTATATTAATAATCTTTAAAAAAATAGTGTTGAAATCCTGATACCAATAATAATGAGACTTGTAAAAAATATGTATACCCCAAATAAAATTTTAAATTAAAAATAATGAATATTAGTTATATTACTCTTCTGGATGAAATTTTAAGACTGTTATTAAAAATAGAAAACAAATTAGATTGAGATCATTAATGTTCTTTTTATTATTTTAAAAGATAAATGCTTTATTAGAATTAAATTCATCTCAAACATTACTTCAGCATGCTAATTAATAGACAGAATCATAGCTTTATTAATTAAAATAAGATACCTCAGAGAATTGAAATTAATTTTGATATCCTAATGAATACCCTTATATCAATAAATCTCCTAGATCTTTTGTTGACATTATATGAAAGTGGATAAAGGCATTTTTAGCTTGACTTTGGAGAAAGTGAGAAGGAATTATACATTTCAGGCTAATCACAATACATGAGGTAGATTAATGTAATTTTTCATTTAAGACTAATCTCTTAAATGGATATGTTAGAAATTTCAGAAGAAGGTTTTAAACACTATACATCTAAGTTCAAATGTGATCCAGTATAATAGTTACTGAAAGCTATAACCATCTGGCAGATGTTTTCTGGCTCATGTGAAATGAGTTGAGGGGTTCATTTTTGTTTCTATTGAACACATGTCCAGGTCACCAAAAATACCACTACAATTTGCACCCTAATTAGCAATTTCAAGCATGTTGTGGCTGTATGGTAATGGGACATGGGCTACTCTCCAAATTGAAAATGAATCTATTCAGAAAGAAATAGAAATGCCCTGGTAAGGTCAGCATCAAGAGAGGCTGCATTTTGTGTAGTGTAAATTTAAAAAAAAAAAAAATTGTTTTTGGCTTAAGATATTCATTTGACATTTTTCTCTGAAGCATTCTTCTTTCTCACTAACTATTTTCAGAAACAATAAACAGCAAAGTGTGTATCATTATAGTTCTTAACATCTCGGGGAAAACAGACCCCTATGAGAATCTCATAAAAGCTACAGAGCCAATCCCATAAAATTAATTTATGTACATATACCAACATTCGTATACAATGTCAAAGACTTTACAGAATATCCTTACCCTTGAGCGGGAGTAGAGCTTGCCACCCCAAAATATGTCTCTTTGGGATATTTATTATTTTAAGCTAGTTAGTCTTAAGAAGTAAAAGACTCAGGAAAAATCTTTGGCCTTTCACCTAACTTTCTAAAAGAATTTAGATAAAGGAAGGGAGTTATCATCATAGATAGCTATAGTTTAATATGAACTAACTGTAATAGACAAGAAGGTACCTACCAAGACCCATTTGATCAAAGTTCTCTCTGTGTCCCATTGTTAAAATTGGCCCAAAAAACATTTATTTACCAAATATTTGCTTTTCTTTCTCTATTTAAATTGCCACCCTGCCTTTTGAAACCACACCAAACCACAACCACCACCCCCTTCTTTTTAATTCAAGATGGCATAAAAGCAAGCTTTAACTCTCTCATCTGTCTTGTTCTCAGGTCTCATATACTTAGGGAACCCCTGTAGGTAACAAAATTTGTAATAATAATAAATGTGTAATAAATTTGGTCATTTTTTTCCTATTAATCTGTCTCATGTTAATTTGATTAGTCCAGCCAGGAAAACTTAAAAGAATAGGAGAAAAAATTATTTTTTCTGTTTCACACCCTAATGCAAGAGAAAGACCTATAAATTATAATCAAGGTTTTTCACTATGACATGTGGGCTAATATTAATAAAGTTTTTTTCATTATAATAATAAACCTAATAAAAATACATGGTAAGAATTTCTAAATAAAAAGTTGCAATAAAATTGTCACTTCTTTCACATCCTAGAAGTGGTACAAAAAATTACAGATGTTTTAAGTTGATCGTTTTTTAATATTTGAGTCTATATTTCTATAAATATATTTATTTGGCCCATACCTTCGCCAAAAGTCACCTTCATTTTATGTGAGTCTTTACATTTTGTTCATAAATATAAAATACATACTTTGAAAGAATAAATAGAATGTTCTTGATCTGCTAGAAGAATAATGACAGAAATATGAAAATGAAATTCAAGAGAGAAAATGAGAATTTTATTTTACGTCAAATGTATACAATATTTAGGTGGGTATTTGGCACTTGGGATAATCCACTTATTTAAGTCAACAAATCTATATTGAGTTAGAAAGAAACATAAACAGAGGATTTCCTATCATTTTGTGTGAGAGATGTATATGAGGAAACAGGCAATTAATTATAGCACAGCATGGTTTAAACCAAGATGGCAAAGTAGCCCTTAAGAGGTAAACCTAAGAGAGAGCTCAGGGTTACTGGACCTAAAACTCCTTAGAGGGCCATGTATGTATTTTATTTGATTCTAAGTCCTATGTCCAGCATATTGACTAGCCAGTAGAAAGGCAAACTATAGAGATTTTGTGGTGATAATCTGATTTATCAGGGAGTTGGTGGTGGTGGTTGTAGTGGTGCTGGTGGTGGTGGTGTACAATTTATAGAAAATCAGAGCTTTTTGAATTATCAATATGGATAATTATTTATACATTTTTAAAGTTGTGTTATAAAAATCTAAAGGCCAGAAGAGAGGTATGGACTAACATGAATTTTGGAGTTGATCGAGATTAGAACCAGCATGTGGATAAGATTGTTCAGAGAGAGTATAAAATGAGAAGAAAAAAAATTAAGGACGTAGCACAGGTAGTCCCAAAATTAACATTTGGGTAACTATGAGAAAGCCCTCAGAGCTGTGAAAAAAAATAATGTCAAATATCTCAAAGAAAGAAAGTGTTTCCAAACAAGGGAGTTGTCAACCCAGTCAAGTGCCAAGCGAGGTCAAATGAAAAAGAATTTCAAAACATATTTAGGTTTGGAACTCAGAGGACCATATGTTACCTTGGAAACGGCTATTTCAGAGAAGTGATAGGCCTTTGAATTAGGAAGCAGAAGCCAGATTGCACTTGTCTAAGTAAAGAATGGCAGAGGAAGTCGGGGAAAAGAAGTTAAGAAGGCGCATATTGACATATATTTCAGAAAGTTTCTATTCAAAGGAAGGAGACAAAGGCTCTGGCATTGCAAGTGACCCAGATACAGATGAGAGAACTATTACTTCAGATTTTCTTTCATGTGATATTTAAGTCACTGCACAGAGCATTTCACACAGATTTAAGAACTTCCTGACAGTAAAGGGAGGTCAATTAAACATTACAATAAATTACTAGAAATGATTTGTGGAATCACCTCTCCTATAGGTTTATCTGTCCAAATTACTTGTTAAATCTGCCTGAGGCTAAGGAGATGAATCATCTAAACCCTGGAGACATACAGCTCTGCAGCACTATCATTCATTTTTTCCTACTTTAATTAGCCTTCAGAGTAACAACTTAGGCCAATGCAACATTTTTCAGATTTTTCTTCATTATAAAAGGAATAAAATATGAGGGGAAAAATTAAGCACAGATGATATATAAGCCCTTACCTCAATTTCCTTATCTACAAACACTTGCCTTGGAATTCTACAATTCTACATCCTTGCCATTGTTTTATTTGTTTCTATTGGACTTAAGTAATTGCTTTCATTCTGTTAGTTCTTTTGTATGCTAATGAATGCAAATATAAATGAATTAAATCAACCAGAGGATGAATTAGATTAGAACTCATATGCTTCACCCCCACTTTTTTTGTTAAATATAACAATTTTTAAAACTGAAAACTCTCAAATGTAACTTTTTTCTTTACTTTAATCTAGTGAACTCTCTAATGCTCTCCTTTCTCCTGGCACCAGAAGTAGAGGATATGGTGGGCATCTGTGAGATCCTCTAGAGTCTCCTACTTTGGTAATCACATTTTAGTTACAAACAAACCAAAAAAATTGTTTTGGAAATTCTGCCATTTGCAACAACATGGATGGACCTTGAGGACATTATGCTAAGTATGATAAACCAGGTAGAGAGAGATAAATACTGTAAGATATTCTTATATGTGGAATCTAAAAAAGCCAAATTCATAAAAACATGAAGTAGAATGGTAGTAACCAGAAGCTGGGAGGTGGGGGAGTTGAGGAGATGTTGTTTGAGAGCACTAACTTGAAACCAGTGCGTAAATGAGTTCTGCAGATCTAATGCACAGCATAACGATTATAGTCCATGATACTGTATTAGATTCTTCAAAGTTGCTAAATAAGAGACTAGGTCTTAATTGTCCCCACAACAACAACAACAACAAAATAATAATTATGTGACATGATAGATGCATTAGCTAAATGCTAGGGTGGTAATCACATTGCAATATATAAATGTATCAGATAAACACTTTGTACATTTTAAACTTGCACAGTGTTATATGTCAATTGTATTTTAATAAAAAACACATGTAATATAGATGGTTACATGAGAAAAAAACTGTTTTGAATTCTTTTTCTTTCATTATTTTATCAAGATGTCTTGCTGGCAAGATCACTTAAGGCTTTCGATATAACTGGATAGGCAGAGTTCACACCTCTACCTGCCCAAGCAAAATTACAGATGTAGATTCAGTATCAACATCAAAACACAATACTCATACAGTAAGTGAACAGATTACCATTGCTTATTAATTCAATAAATTCCTCAAAACTGTTCTCTTGATAAATGTAAGAGGACAATCAAAAGAGAGCCCCAAAAGAATAACCAAACGCCAGGTCTTAAGAAGGAACGTTAAAAAAAAAAATTTTTTTAAATAATAAAAAAGCTTAAAAAACGTAAAAAAAAGAAGAAATGTGAGAAAAATCCTTAGCCTGGCAGGCCATATTCTACTGTTTCTCACTTTCACTTTCTGGAGAACCGTTTTGTATCTGATCACATGTTTGTTTAATGAGGTGTCTGGCTTTAAATGAATTAATGAACCTTTGTGGAGCAAACTAAGCAGTACTGTTTTTTTTTTTTTTTTTTTTTTTTAATGGCTACCAAGCTGATTATTGCTTCATTTCTACTGTAATGTCCTTTGAAAGCTTTATGCTACATATATTTGAGGTGATTGTGAATGAATGTTAAGAATGTTAGAATTTCTAGACCAGTTGTTTTTTAAGAAAATTTTTAAAGCAAATCAAATCAGCGTTTCTCTGTTTGAAAGGGAGAAGAAGTCCAAAATCTCCCTGCCCAACCTCACTTGGGCCCCCAGTTCTGTCCTGCCTGTCACACCTCAGAAGCCCCAGAGTCCTCTTGCTAGAACACACGTATTTCCCAAGACACATTTTGAAATTCATTGATCTAGTCTATTACCTTCCCACACTCTTTTCCTCTACTAACTTTGGTTATGTAATGGCTCATAATTACCTTTAAATGAATAACAGAGAACATGATTGAAAATAGATTTTGTAGAAAACATATACAGCAGTCGTAACACAGAAAATTATACTCCTTATCAATTTTCTGTGATTAACTAAATTGAACTCTATATATATATAAACTTAATTCCCTCTCATAGCATCTGATGCAAAAGATGTTAAAGGCATGTGAATTTTCTTCCTTCCCTTTTTCAAATAAAGCAAGGACTCTAGTGATGACCCAGATTTTCAAAAAAAATCTTTTTTTGAGGTTACTATTTCTACAATAGAATCATTTTGTGTGTTTCACCAACCAGGAGTATAAGAATTCCAAATCAGGACTGCAGAAAATGGAATTCAAAGGAATCCTCTGATGATGGAGCTTTTGAACCTGAAGCATCTTGATGGGGTAAGTTCACACCTTCTGAATTCCATTAATGTAACCCTGGAAATGTAATAAAATTTAAATTTATAATAGCTCCTTTTTACTGGTTAGCATGGCCTTATAAATAATAGACACCATGCATGGAGTCAGGCCAGCAAGCCATGGCTTTGTAGGTTGTGCAGTGCACAGTGTTGCCCTACTGAAAAGAAAGCCATTCATTGTAAACAGGGCAGGTTTGTAGGTTCATTACAATTTTTCTGACACATGAGAGTAAAATTCTACAAATCACAAAAGTATCTCAAGATAGGTGTTTTGTAACAGATATCTTCCTTTTGTCTCTAAAAATCTATTTTAGGCCCATCTCCACCTATCCCTATCCTCCTCCCTACTCAGACAAGTCGACTTGTTTTTTCTGCAAAGTAGAACCTTTATGCCCTCTGGCTTCTTATTGGAGTTTAGCCATTAGGGAGCTGGGAAATGGGAAGGTTCAGGGAGAGTGAGTTCAGAGTAACTATTTTCTTTTCTCTTTTCTCTCATGGCAGCCATCCTCATGACTCTCTCTCCTAGGTTCCTTTGGTAAGTTACACACTTGTCCCTTTGGGGCTGACTAGTAGACCGATGGTATTTTTTCTGTCCTGTATGACCATACCCACAAATTTAGAAATAATGCCTTTGTAAATAAACATTCCTCATGTTGTTCTATTTTGAAGGTGCTATTTGTTTCTTATTGGTTTCATGGCTGTTGGGGTCCCTTCCTCACTCACACATAGGCAGCGCAGTGCTAGCCCTTGCTTGTGCTCGTGCTCTAAATTCAGGGCCTCAATGATAAAAGTGCCAAAAAGTAGCCAATTTTTCCCTACTAGAAAAAGAAAACAAAAGGAAAATCTGAGAAAAAGACAAATATTTATGAGGAATGGAACCTTCCAGAAAAGCTAGCACATATGCTTATGTTTGTATTCAATTTGGAGAGAAATAAAAATCCTTAGACATTTCCTTTTACTGTGAAAAACACCACTCTAAATTTTAGAGCAACAAAAATCTTGCCTTGAAGCCTATTTAAAGTGCTTAGCATTTAAAACATAAATGTCAAACTAGATAGAAGTCTTAACATGTCTTAGATTCTAACCTCTAACACTTGGTTCCATTTTTTTAGCAATTTACTTTTTTTCTCCTTTGGATAGATATCAGAAGATATTTAAGATATCTTAAAAGATTTCAGGTATCTTAAAATATTCAGATGTCTAAATACTATAAATATCTGAAAATATTTATAAGATTATTCTAAAATATGCTTATGCTTCAGATTCATGATTTATCAATTTAAACAGTACCTATCAATTCTCAATAATATTAGATTAGTTATTTAATAAAATCACACTTTCTTTCACCACGTTATAAAGATATACAATTACTTTTATGTTTTCAAGTTTCTATAATTTATCTTCTGTTATTTATCTATAACCATGTCCTTTGTTCTTTATCCATAGGTTAATTATGTTACCATTTGGGTGACCTGAACTCCCATGTCACCCCAGTGGCATAGGGGAGTAACAACGCAGAAGTGCAATTAGCAATTTTCCTCGGTTCATTACTGCCAATGCAGAAAAGAATTGCAGGTCAGAGATATTTAGAAAAAGATTTATTAAAGGGATTTTTATAGAAGCAACCTAAATGCCTATCAATAGACAATTGGATAAAGAAGTTATGGTTCATATATACAATGGAATATTACTTAGCCATTAAAAAATGAAATCTTACCATTTGCAATGACATGAATGGACCTAGAGGTTACTATGCTGAGTGAAATAAGTCAGATAGAGAAAGATAAATACCACATGATTTCACTTATATGCAGAATCTAAGGAACAAAGAGAACAAGCTAATCAAAAGCAGACTCACAAATAGAGGACAATCTGGTGATGCCAGAGGGGAGGGATGTTGGGGAACCAGGAGAATGGGGTGAAGGGTTAAATAAGTACAAATTAGTAGTTGATAGATAGTCACAGGGATGCAGAGCACCGTACAGGGAATGTGATTAGCATTAATATAATGGCTAGGTAGAGAACCGGAGGAGAGAAAGAACAATTAGGGGGATTGTTTTATAAACTATATAAATGTCTAACCAATGTACTGTGTACTTAAGATTAATAATAAAATAAAATTTAAAAAATAAAATACATTTTAGAAGGAGATGGGCCACGCTAAGGAAGGCTGCTGCCCTGTGGAATTTAGGAAGTGAAACGATAAAAGGTAAGACAGAGCATGCTCCAAGGGAGGAACAAGTTTTCAGTGAAGAGAGCTGTAACAACACAAAAGTGGGAAGGTCTGTATTATATTAGGGCCAAGATGGGCGGTTACAAAGGCATTCCTATGTGATTGGCACATGAGGTCATTTTGACTGACATTTGGCTGCTATGAAACTCTGCCTAGTGCGCATGTGCTTAACCAGGAATTCTCCTACCAATGCAGTGTTCTTTGGGCAGCCTCTGGGCTAGGCCCCTATTCCTTTGTTCCCTTGTCACTCATGTCTGACTAACTACCTAACAATTACAGAAACTGAAGACCAATAATAGCATTTTGGCATACAATACCACAGAACCAAGTTGGGGGGTGGGAGCGAGGGAGGAACAAGTAAATTTAAACTACAAAATGTGTGCCAAGAAAGGGAAAATATCCTCAGAATAAAGGTTAAATTAATTCTCTTTTCAGACAATCAATTGCTCAAAATGTTGCTACATAAGTATGTTTATTCTTTCCTCTTAAACCATAGATTCATATATATATAATTTAAAATGAGAATTAAAAATAATTATACACTAATCCATATGTTACATATAAATACAGTATTATTTATGTTAAACTAGCAATGAATTTACTAAATCCTAGGAAAAACTGATAATGAGAGTTAAATCATGACTTCAGGAAGGTTACCTTGGTAACAGTATGGCTTGGTTTCCATGGCTACAAATAATATAGCTGAAAGGCTCAAAGAATCGCAATTTCCTTTGATTGGTAGATTCTCAAAAATGATGATTTGGAAAGTGATGGGATTATGAAATGGAAAAAATGAAAAAAAATTTTCCTGATGAAAAACAAGACTTTAAATGTAAAAATAGTAGATTGACGGTCAAACACAAAACAGGCCTTTGAAATTTAATGAAATCTCCCTTTGCTCCTTCATAAAAAATTGGACAGACTATTTCAATTTGTAACAGTATGAATCTAAAAATCAAAATCACTGTTACTGATTAACTGACCAAAATATGTTAGATTTTTTGTGTAAAAACTTTAAAATTTTAGCTTTAAAATTTTAGTCAGCTTAAACTGTGAATGACAAAAAATTAAATATTTTTGATGTCTCTATATTGTCTTATGGGGTTTAGTAGGCATAAGAGATGAAAAGATGTAATAGAAATATAATAATGAGAGCATTAAGAAATCTAGAGTTGGGGGATGTATCTAGTTGCATGTACTTAGGCATATGATTTTACTCACAACTTGCTTTTCTTCTTGCTAAGTATCAGAACCTTCTATCAAAAATAACACAGAAACTGAATAACTACCTAAGCTACTGGTTAGAAAATACCATAATACATAATTTTAAGAGCTCTTTATGTGCCTTGAATTCTATGATTTTAAAATATTTTCTCCCAATTTGAAAAGCAAACTGAAGAGGCATGTAGACAGTCTAGAAAAATATATGGACAAAAAGCTCCAGATACTTAGCCCCTCCCTACTGTGTTCAAGCCTCAAGGAAATCAGGAAATATGTCTAAGACTCTTCGGTTGGATTTTCCCAGCAGGAAAGATGTTTAAGGGAAAGATAGAATGCATAATATTTCCCAGAATTAACTATTTCTGGCTGGAAGGCAAAGCAGTCCAAAACAAAGAATTTAAAAAGCAAAGCTGATCCTTTGAAAGCAGGGAACGAGGTATAGGTGAAATAGGGGAGTTAATGGCCATCAGTTTAGATACCTTGTTAGCACTCACTTAGACCCTTTACCATGCAGTACCTCAATCCCCTTACTCTAACCACCGCAGTCAGTAGACTAGTCAATCTGAAGTTTCTTTGAGTAAAACAATAGTTTCCAGTTGTTTTTCTGTTCTAGTGCTTGGGAGAATGTGGTAATGGTATCTGGAAGAAATGGCAAGAGAGCTACATAGGCTAATCATCTCAGAAGTTAAAAACAGAGCTAAGATTTCACTTTACTTCGGATCACAAAACAGAATCAGGATACACAGCCAATGAAGACATCGAAACTGATATAAAATATTTCACAAAAATGGGAAAAAAGAGTACAGAGACTAAACCTTCTAATTAAGATATCACAGAGCCCAGGACGAATTCTTCACTTGACCTTCATGGCCTCAGGCTACATAGAAGTATTAGATTGTGAAAAACCAAGTTGTTATACTGGAGCTCTGTGAATTTTATATCAAGTTGAAAAAGGAAATCATGGAGGATTTATCCACCTGGTATGAAAGGAATTAGAAGGCCTCAATAGAGGTGGAAGAAAGAAAGAAGTGTGTTAGCACAGTAAAAATACTATTGAAAGAAAAAAGGAAGAAATGAAGGAGAGAGAGAGAGAGAGAGATGAAAGAAAGAGAGGAAGGAAAGAAATTGGATGAAATGGAGATAGAAAGAAATAATGGCATAACAAACTGAAATAAAAAATCAGCTCTTAAAGAAAAAGTACCTAAGAAAAAAAGAAAATGTTACTGTTTCTTCTCAAAGGAAAAAAAATTAAAGAAAACATAAATCCAAGGTGTCAATATACTAAATTTACAATGACAAAATAGCTGAAACAAATGAAAATACAGAGCTAAGGACCAACTATAAGGTAAGAGATAAAGAGATGATCAAGAATGACCTACAAGATTTGGTCTAAATAACTGGAAATATAGGGTCATGAATTAGATGGGTAAAGCAGATTAACAGTTCAGTTTGAACTTGTTGAGTTGGAGGTATTATTATACAAATAGAGAGTTCAGAAGAGTAGCCAGAGCTAGCGAGAGATTTTGGAGTAATCAACATATATATTATATTTAAAGCCATAAAACTGGACAAGATCACAAAGGAAGTGAATGTATTGAAAAAAGTAACTAAGAATTGAGACTTGGAAGAAGAGGTGTCACCAGCAAAACAGACTGAGGCATGATCAGTAAGAACCAAAAAATGTGATATACTAGAAGCCTATCAGGGAAAATGTGTCAAGGAAGAAGGTGTGGCCAACTGTGTCAAGTATTGCCAGTGTGTCAAGCAAAAGGAGAACCAAAAATTTGTCATTAGACTTAAGAACATTGAAATTATCATTAACCTTAACAAAAGTTGTTTTTTGTGGAATGGTTAAGGCAAAATCCAGGGAAACTATGGAAGGCAAGAAATCAGAGGCTGCAAATACAAAAATCTTTGAGTAGTTTGACTGCTAAGAGAAACAAAGTTGGTAGAAGAGTGTATCAGGAAGAAAAAAAGTGTAAAATGGACGTTTATGAGAATGAAAACTTGATGATATAAGAGAGAGAAAGGAGAAATTACTGGTATAATGTCCTTGAGTGTGCAGGAGAGGATCAGATGTAGTGTACACGTGAGGGGAGCAGAGTGGATAAATCATCTATGATTACATGAAAGAAGGTAGCTATGTGCTGTTGTAGCTATTGAAAGATGGGTAGATATGATAGTGGGAGTTTTTGGAAGTCATCTTCTGATTGTTTCCATTTTCTCATTGAAGTAGGATGCAAAATCGTAAGCTGAGAAGAATAGATATCAGGTATTGATGCTTGTTTAGAGAGAAAGTGTGAAACAGTTATCTAGAAGATTGGTTGAAATGGTAACTGGACAGCATTGAGAGCCCATTTGATTTTGAGGTCATGAATCAGTGAAACTGATAAGCATTGTTTTGTGTGTTTTGTATATATTTTGATTCAGGCCTGGAGTAGGAGAAGAGTTTGAATTAACAAGGATTTTTTTTTTTTGGCTAAGTAAGTATATGAAATAGAAAATGTGTATAATCAAGGTGTGATTATAAAAATTTTCCATGGAATCTAGGCTGAACAAGAGAATGAAGACATCAAGAGGGGCAAGTGATAGGACTGGAGGCCTTGGTGCATCAAAATATTGTTTCAGTGGAAGTACCAAAGAGAATTAGCTAAAAATAGAGAAAGGAAATAGATGACAGAATACATGAATTTGGTATTACAGAAAGACTGCCATTTCTAGTCACAAAAATATCTAAGATATACCTTTAAAAGGTATATCTTTTTTAAAAGTAAGCTGAGCTTGAATAAGAAACAAGATCACTGAAGTAAAGTAAAAGGATATGGCATTACTGGGATCATTTATGTGTATATTGCATTCTCCAAGAGTTAAGACAGAAGTGTTGGAACAGGAGACAGAAAACCAAAGTCTAAAATCATTGAGAAGTGAAAAGCAATGTCAATAGGCACCAACAACTGATAAACTTTGTTCTGTTCTTTCTTTAATAAATACTTTTGCTACCATCTATTCAGGTTAATGTGTGTACATTTTGTAAGTTATTTCTAATATCTGTATGTTAGTCCACAGTGGGTATCCAGCACATTATGCTTATCCATTTGTCCCAGTTATGGTCACCTAAGTTGCCTACAACTCTTCACTACCACTCTCATGACTGTCCCTTATGGACCTATGGAAGAATTTCACTGAGGTATATACCTTCAGTATGTACCCAAATGCAGCCAAATTACTCTTTAGAGTGGCAGCCCTGATCTACATACCACATCAGTTAAAAATTTGAATGTTGCCAGGACCTACGAATCCACTTGTTAGGTCCCTACCTATTCACATATTTACCTTTCCTGTCTAAAGGTTGGAATATCAATCTGACACTTTATTTAAACAACAACAACAACAAAAGTATAGTTTTAGTAGCTACTGATGCCTTTGGTTTAGCCTATTTCAAACTGTTTAGAAATAGAATCACTCTATACAAGCATTTTTCTATAACTTACTTCTATAATTCAGATTGTAAGAAATACCAATATTGCATGCATATAGTTGTAGTTTATTAATTTTCATTTATATGTAGTATTTCATTTTATAAAATTATGCCACCATTTATCAAATAATTTGTGAATGGACATTTTAATTGTGTTGGAAGAGGTAATTGAGAAAATATGACTGCCACTGACCCTCAAGTGGGACCCAAGCAATCCATGGCTCCTCATCCCCTCCTTCGAATGTGTGTTCTACTTGCCATTCCTGTGCTAGAAGCTGCCCCAAAGACACAACTTTATGATAAAAATATGAGCTTGAGACCATCTGGACAGTATATGTGACTGAACCAAGTTAAGGACTCTATATAAACATTTAAGCTTTTGGTGGGTGGTACAGAGATCTAGTCTTCTTGTGGTCACTCAACACAAGCCTTGTAAGTAAGTTTCCTTGCTTTTAAAAATGACCAGCTACTCATCTGGAGTGATCTGTCTCTTTCTTCAGTCTCTCTCTCCTTACTCTGTGTACAGAATGAACCAATAAGTTGTTTCCTATTTGAGGTTATAATGATAAACGCTTCTGTGAATATTCTTACATATTTCTCATAGTGGAGATGTGCAAATGTTTCTTTAGGGTATATACTAGAAGTGGAAATACTAAGTCGTTTAGTGCGAGTCTCTTCAAATATATAAAATAATGCCAAACTGATTACAATATTTTTGTAGCAATACACATTCTCACCAGCAGTGTATAAGAGCTAATGCTCCATGCTCTGTCAACACTAGATATTGTCAGTCTTTTTAATTTTTGCCATTCTAGTAAATGTTTAATGATATCTCATTCAATTTTTCTCTGTTCACTATTAAAGCTGAGCACAGTAAAGTTCTGTTTGTGTAAGAATTCATGTAGGCATAAAATGTAAATATATATTCTCATATTATAAATATAAGCATGTTTTTTGCCTTGAAAATATAAATATGAGAGTTATAAGTAATTATTTTGGAGGAAAAAAACTAGTGTGGGGGAAAGATCATTTTTTACTTTTCATTTATTATTTCCAGTATAATTTCAATTTGTTTTATATGTCAACGTATTACTTTTGTTTAAAAAAAAGAATGAAAAATTAAAGGTCAAACTTATTTTAAAGCACACATACACATATATATATAAAGAAAAGAGACCATAAGATTAACAAACAACTTATAATCTGTTACCAGCCAAATCGTTTGCTGGATAAATACACTAGGTTTTGCACATCCTGTACAGTAACCTCTATAGCCACATGTAGGTAGTGAGTACCTGAAAACTGGCTAGTGCCACATGTCAAAATTATAATATGTTTGATGTAGTTGGTTAAATAAAATATACTATTTAAATTAATTTTACTTGATTCTTTTTATATCTTCATGTGGCTCCTAGAAAATTTCAAGTTTCATGTAGTTAAAATATATTTCTATTGACAACAGAGCACCAGAATCTATTTAGTAATGAGAAAGACATGACTAAGGAGATTTCAAAAGAAAAAAATAAAACTATTGACTTCATTTTAAGTAAACACAGAATTATTTCTAGTTATGTCAAAAACAGTAGCATACCTGTATAAATCTTATTCAAATAACAACTGAGTATAATTTGAAGTCAGGAGCAATATCATAATTCTCATCCATTTTTCACTGTGCATACATTTGTTTGTAAACAAAATAATCAAAGGAAAAAGGTCCAAACAAAAAACAATGTTTTGGGTGACATTCTTTCCATTATTCTTTCAGTTAGCATTTCATGAATGCCTACAATGTGTCAGGACCTGCATTAGGCAACAACAAGGAAAAGAATGTACACAAATAACAAAAGGCCTTCCTTTTCCACTCTCATTCAGTGAAGCACCACTCTCCATGGCATATAGGACACATCCTATTCTTTTAGCCATCATTTAGCAAGGCATGCATTCAAATGCAATAACATTTTCTGGATGATCTAGCCTACAAATAGCAACAGAAGAAAACACTGAACATGCACTATTAAACTTAAATTAACTCTAATGTACTTCATTTATATCTTTAATGTATATTTGTTATAATAATTATCTCAATTTTGGGGGAACTTTGCTTGGGGAAGCCTATTTTCAATACTGGAAACAGGAAGAAAATGTGCTGCAGAAAACAACTGGTATACCTCTAGCAGGCACTAAATTGCAGCTGTACTAGCTGTGCGTGATATGGCTACTGTCAATGAAGGCAATTGTATGCAGAGCACTGCTGGGCTGTCAGCTGCAGCCAGCAGGCTTGTTGCAGTATTTTGGTGACGAGGATGCAAGCAGATGTTGGGAAGACAAAGTGACCACACCGAGAAAAGCAAAAGAATCAAGGCACAGGGTAAGTGTATTTAACATAATAGTAGAAATAGAGATTTTCAAAATTTAAAGTAGTCCTTAGTAGGAAACACTGAGGTCTCTAAAGATTTTTCATGTCTTCTTAATTCTCCTTCTCAATCTACTTAGTAACTCCAGTCTCTTTCTCTCTCTCTCTCTCTCTCTCTCTCTCTCTCTCTCTCTCTCTCTCTCTGTCTTTCTCTGTCTCTCTCTCTCTCTCTGTCTCTCTCTGTCTCTCTCTGTCTCTCCCTCTTTCTCTCTCAGACACCCACCCACATAAGCATACACCCTGAAGGACAGCTAAATAAAAAGTTGTTAGTATGTCATATGTCTGTAGGGTACAGTTTTCTGCTCATAATTTCTGTCTCTTTTTCTAGTAAGCAGAAACCAGAACCTCTCAGAATATTCTCTTTACTTTTAGACTCTTTAAAGAAAAACACTTTAAGAGCTATTAAAAATTTACATTGTGCATAACAGATCTGGCAAATGCCAGAAGAAAGAGCACAATAAAAACAGATTACTTCAAAGAACTCCATTCAACTTAACTTAATCTTACCGAAAGAATATGTATAAGGCTGAAAATTAAAAAAGGACTTCTATACACAAACTAAACTTTTGCTTCTGCCTTGGACTTTACAATCTATTATGAGACATCATTTGTCTCCTGGAGTCTTTGGACTCTAAATTAGCAGTCTTCCATATCATCTTGGTGAATGCAGACCCCTCTAGATAATTTGCTCCAGAATCAGCTTTCTCTTAGTTTCACACAGGTTCTTCTTTGTATCCAGAATTCTTTTCCTTTTTTCCTAGTCTTTTGGATCAATATCTTTATAAGTATGCAGAAAGAAAGGAGCTAAGAAATCCATCTCTTATTAACAGCTAAGAATCATGATCCAGTTTACTGTCCTTTCATTATTTAAGAAAGAATATCTTATTATTATTTTCCTTTTTCAAAGGAACAGGGGAAAGAAAAATTAGACATCTATGTGTGAAACAAAAAATTGCTCATTTGAATGATACATTACTGATTCTAATTAGTTTTGTTTTACAGAAAGAGAATGAGTTACATTATTTTATATTCAGGAGGTGATAACTTGATTTTAAGAAAATAAAAAGCACAAACCACATTGCATTCTTGTATTGTGATACTCCACTGTATGTTCCCTCAGGGTGGAGGTCATATTATTACATCTTACTATACTCTATAATGCTATACACATAGTAAAAAGTTAGCAAATGTTTATTGAATGAACAAATGAAGCATTATATTCAAATGAAGGTTTGAATAAAATAGTGAAGACATGCACTTTTATAGGAGGTTTGCAAAGTGTGATAAATGCTGCCTAAGTTCCTTCTTTCCAAAGAAGGAACACCCAAGTTTACATTAAGGGATTGGATATTTCATATCTGATAATGTAGTTATATATCAAATGGCTAAACAAACATTTATAAAAACAATATTTCTTTCCATATTTGTTTTATTTCTTTTTAGATGTATTTATACATACCCTGCCTTGTTCCACAATGAATTTAGTATGGGAAATTATAAATCCAGGGATAAGATTTATGCATAGAAATGCATGCCTTAAGTGCTGTATGGTTGCATGGTGCACATTTTAACAGATCATGCCATGAGGCTCACTGAATGAAAAGAGCTCTTTTATCACTAAATTTTAATACATTTACAAATAATTTCCCACCTGTAGCTGTTACTTTTATAAGCAGTTATTCATAAAATAAAATTTGCTGTTAGCTATTCTCACATGATACAGTATGGTAGGATCAGCTGAAAACATAAATACACATAAAGGTGTTTACATTACTCAAATAATAACATAAGTAAAACCTCTGGATGCTGCCTTCTCATAAATTAATTTTGGGGAGTCCTCTAGTTAATTTCCCACTCTGCTGACCAAGCCAGTTTTGAAAGGGATATGTAAAAAAGGAAATGCTTATCCATTACTACTACTTGTGAATTGTTTACAAGGACATTGGAGATCTATTCAGTGATACTTAGTAAAGACAAAGATCTTTATATTCTATAAGCTGACATTTTTATTTCTAGATATATACCTTCAAAAGATATGTGCATAAGAACCATTGCCTTCTGTAATTGAAACACGCTAAATGCCCATTAAAAAGGCAATGGTCGAAAACAATATTCATTATAGCCATAAAATGTAATAACATGCAGTGGCTAAAAGCAAATGTAATGTTATGAATTATTATGAATTTTTTAAAAATGTAATTTCAAATGAATGAAATGTAATTTAGAATTATGTCAAAATAATTTTATATGAATCAAGAAAAATAAATAATTCTCTGATTTCATATACATATATTTGATCATATATTTCATATTTATGTATATATATATTTTTAGAAACACATAATTTTATAGTAAAACTGAAGGCAGAATGTCCATAAAGTAAATTAAATATTCCTAAAGCTAGTTAATCTCTGTCTTAGGTCCTTGGTCCTGCCCCAGACTTGTAGGTCTACATCTTACTCTATTCCTAATCCCTTCCCCAGAGGATGCCATACTGCTGTTATTTTATTTTATAACAGGTGGCATTTCTGTCATGATATAGATTTAAATAAATTGCCAGTCTCTCCCTTTGTACTGAAAGAGACAATTTTGGTGAGCCTTTTCAGTCATGAAAATTTAAGTCAAATATCTAACTGTTAAATAATTAAATAATAAGGAAGTTTCTGAACAATGATGTAATATTGAATGGACAGACCTTCAGAAATAGCTGTGATATGTCCCGCAAAAAGGCCATGATCAGGGAATGATTGTAGTGAGATTATGATTTTTTTTTTTTTCATTTTCTTTTGGCTAAAACTGAAGAGAGTGAGCATATAGAGGCCTTTCTTTTAGGAGGGACAAGGACAGGCAAAGCTGAACATCCTGAGTGGATGAGCACACCAAGCAGCAGAGAAGCAGAGCAAAGGCTCAGGAGAGAGAGGTCTAGCTGAGGATTTCCTGGAAAGGGGCAGGCACATTGACATATGTGTGCTGATGTTCATTTTTAAGTCTTCTTTTTTGTACTCCATTCCCATTACATTATCCTCAACCTTTGGGTTATGTCTGTAAGATATACCTACCTTGTATAGCTATATTGCCTGGAATCAAGGGAGCAGACCAGAAAATTGCAGACTGTTGTCAAAGTGAAACTGATACTGATGCTGCTTGAAAAAGTCAAAGACTTCATAACACAAAGCTGAGAGGATGGTGTGATCATTTTGAGTATAAAATGGTGGTCCTGATTCTTCTGTGGAGGCAACCAGTGTTAGGAGAACTGAGAGTAATGTGAAGGTGAAGATGAAGAGCAACAGCAACAGCAGCAAGAAAGGAAGGGAGGCCAGCTTTGGAGCAACATCAGCTGGCTGCATAAGCACTCATTAATGTGGCACTTAAATGTTGAAGAAGTCTATTAAGGAGGGTTTACAAGCCTCTCCTTGAAAAAGGTTGGCCAATTGGAGTGGAGGAAAGAGGAGACAAGACCTCAGATTGGTATCTGTCGGTTCTTTAAAAAGGAAAAAAAAAAAAAAAAAAACGATGCTAGTAATGTCTTTGGCATAAAGGAAGAAATGGGCAGTGCCTACACTTCACCAAGTTAGATGGCCTGGAAAGTCTCAGTTGCAGATTAAATATTCAAAAATTCCAACCATCAGTCATATGACCAATCCAAATACATAGATTATTGGCCTTGTATAAGCCAAAATATGTTAATTCACTAGATTTTTATTTTTTATTTCAAAATTGACACTCTATAGAAAGTCAAAATTAACTGGATAATTATGACTATAATTTAAAATGTCAGATTTGATAGCATCAATTACAGCTTTGTTTCTTTAAAGTGTTTCCAAATGCTCATAACAAACATTAAGAAATTTAGGAAACATGTAACTTAATTTAAAAAATACTAATCATATTTATACACCTTTTCTGCAAAATGACAATTAAAATAATGGCAGCTCTTTTTACTCCCAAACACTTCAAAACAATAAGAAGAAACATCTCTTTGCTAAACAAGAAGAACCTAAACTTTTCACTATCTACAACTTGCGAGACTGACTTTATAATTTTTCATCACTCTCTACACCTACTCAGGCCACTTAACTATTTTAAGAAGCAGACAGTGCTGCTGATAATGCAGTTTATCCTGCAAGTTCAATCTTTGCAAATCATGCCATCCAGGGCAATTGACTTGGTGAACAAAATCTCCATGGTCACCTGGTAAGCTGCATTTAGAAAAGTTAACTTTCTAGTTATGGTTACAGTGCTTTCGTTTTCTCTCTCTGTATGCAATGCATATAAATATCATCTATATGTTTCAATTAACTGCAAGGTTACTGATGGTTTGTATTTTCAAAGGCTCTGATTCATCAAATTCAACTAAAAATGAAAACAAAGATTTATTTATGTACATACACAGTAGGAAATACATCCTCTCTTCATTTGTTTGTTTTGGGGTGAAAAAGTGGGTAGAAACCTCAAGAAAAAATAAGGAAGTTGATGTTCGAACATTTTCAAAATATAAAAAATTGTATTTAGAAGTCAGAAACTTACACATGATATAATATTTTATTACAGACACTGGTACAGGAGGTTTCTAGAAACTAGAAAAATAGAATATTTCTAATGTAATAGTGAATGCAAAGTATATATTCCAAGAAATACAAAAACAACTCTGTGGAAATAAGATGAATGTTGTATATTTTCCTTTCTGGTTTTTATTATTTTTAAATTGTTCCTTCAGCTACCAAGTGATATGATGGTTTCTGAGTATTGCTTACCTTTGGTGTTAGCTTTGTCTTCCCCTGTTGTCTTCAGTGATAAAATACAGCACTCTGCAAACTGAGCAAGACACTCCCTTCCTCTATTATTTGTAAGCTGACATGAAGTAGATAGACAGTTTCTGAAGTTTTACGCATGTTGTGTTTCTCTCCTTGCTGAAACAAGAAAAGCTTTTTCTTTTAACCCGGCTGCCTTTGAAAAACTGACTCAGATATCTTCATGGCCTCTAAAGGTAAGAGTAAATATAGCCAGTTAATATTTTTTTCTTTATGTTATAACTAAAAATTAGAATTGTACTGGTGTTACAATCAGTGAGACTGGTACTTTAAAATCTGTCATTTGTCACTTTTGAACATTGGAATTTCTAAATTTTAACTCCAAGGGAGCATATTGAATTAAATTTAAATTTAATTCAATGGTAACAATGTTTTAGTTACCATGAATATAAACATGGTGAATTAATAAAAAAATCTGCATAGCAAAATTTAGATTGAGAACATTTAACACCAAACACTGTTGACAGATTGACCTTCCAAGTTTAAAGGGATTTGAAGAAAGCTTTTCACACATAAGTTAAAAAGCATTAAAGTACAGTTCATTATTTTTTAATTTCCCATTTGTTGTTTAAAATGTGTGATACAGTCATTTATTATAATGAATTCAACACGTGTTATTGGTAAATCTTAATAAATTTAATGGACTAGAAGTAAATATTTCTGAACTTTGAAATAAAATTTTTTCAAATTTTTTATAGTAAAATATATATTTATAAGAAAACAGGAAATAACTAATTTAAGCAAGCAGATTACTTAGGTATTATTGGGGGGAGGGGGCTGGTTGGTTTTTCCTTAAATCCCTAAAACTGTATAAATATCATTAGTGCCATCTTACTTTAAAGAACTTCTCAAAAGACAAGAGATGTGGTTGTTTTTTAAGGTAAAGAGTTTCGATCTCACTAAAAACACATGTGAAATTATAGAAAAAATGAAATTATAATGTGTTTTCACGCCATTATCAGGACGAGCCATTAAACTGTATAATAAAAAGTTTCACCATAAGGAATTATGATTAGTATAATTGGGGGAAACCTAACTTAATTAAAATAGTATAATGGAGTCCACCAGTTTAAAATATCCTGAATTAAATTAATGATCCATTCAATGACACAGGTATGCTCATTTGCTTATTTTATCAAAATATACTTTAGATGTTATTTAATATAGGACAAACAGGTAATCTTTTCAGTTTTCACCAACATTTAATGTATACCAGTCCCTGAGTATCAGTGGGAAAGCTTACACAAATTATAAAATATAGACATGAGACATCAAAATCATAAATTTTAATACATGTGTGCTTCATTTTTATACTGGAGACAAAAAAAAAATCTTGACAAGCTTTTTCTTTCATTTAAGACTGACACTAACAGTTCAAAACATTTCATCACTTTATAAAATAGGAGTTACAGCAACAACTATAGCCTGTAAGGTAGAGTGTTGCAGAGTACATAAAATATTTATGTTAGTTATACATTTTTAAAAGAGTAGATAGAAATTCAAAGCCGATGGAAATTCAAAGGACTTCCTTCTTTATCTGGTGGTCTGAGTCTTTGAAAAAACTTGTGACTAGAAAGCAATATGATCAAAATATGATTAATCTACCAAAAAAGCAGTGATGTTCGGTAATAAGGATTAATCTTAGAGGTAAAACTTTAGGTGGAACACTAATACTCCTGAAACCTACTCAAAATAACACATGAAGTAGGTAAAACACCTTTTAGAGCATCTATACTACTTTTTAAAAGAAGTGAAAATGGAACTTCCTTTTGAATTAGAAAACAGGTTTGAGGGGGCAAAGCAATTATTATGGTATTTACTTAAGTATTTTTGTGGATAGTTTTCTTTAGATATATTTAAAGACATTATTTATAACATCATTAATGTTCTCTGGCCCATGAAACTATATTGGCAATGACCATTTTCACAGAGAATACAGGCTTATTGGACATTTCAATTTTGTAGGCAGTTAAATCGCCACCACTAACCCATAGGACAGCCTGAATACCGGATGCCATTAGAACTGAAGAAATATTTATGTGATCTGGAGTCACCTGGTTTAGTGTAAATAAACACA
Organism: Eidolon dupreanum; assembly: GCA_028627145.1. Lineage (NCBI taxonomy): Eukaryota > Metazoa > Chordata > Mammalia > Chiroptera > Pteropodidae > Eidolon > Eidolon dupreanum. Next base: position 67,063,401 of record CM053507.1, read on the forward strand.
ATTTAAGAACAAGTTGGTCTCAAGCTTTATTTTAAATTTAAGAAAAACAGTGTTCAGGCTGATCTAAACGGAACAAGAGCTATCTCTAAAGGCTGCTCCAATGTGAACTGAAGAGAATCTCAGAAGAGAAAACAAGTGATCTCAGAATGGTGATTCCAACAGTCTCTGCCTACTAAGGCTACTCATCAATAAAAACTTTGGACATGACCTGCTCTGGGTTCCAAATGCATTAATGCCTCTGGACATGCTATGAGATCTAAAGACCTAAGGACCTGGGGCAGGAATGTAGAGCTACTTGCCAGACACTTTTAAAGACATATGAATGAGAAGGTCAAGGAAAATGGTTCTGGTTTACTGTAAGAAGCAAACATAGGCTACGAGATAAAATTGGAGTAATTAGCTAATCTTTTTAACAATAAAATTGACAATGAGAATCTAATAATCTTCTAAAAGCTATCATTAGAAATAACGATTCCTACATATATATTTTTTAATTGAAGGATAACATGTGAACATTAAAGTGCATAATGAGCACTCAACTTAAGCTCTCTGATTTTTAAATAGGAGTACACTTGTATAACCACCACCTAGATAGAGATATAGAACATTTCTGTATAGAAACTTCATAAAGATTCATTTTTCAGTCAATAGCCATGCACTTCCACTCCCAAGAACTATTCTGAATTTTATCACTATGAATTAGTTTTGCTAGATTATGATTTTGCCTCTGTTTCTCTGAAAGACAATGACAACAGTGCTTTTGGCACTAATGATGAAGAAAGGATGTTTGTTGCTTATTATTATTTTCCAGTTGTTACTGCTATATTGGCCATTATCTTCTCTCCCAAATCTGACATAGTGTTACATAACCTCCCTCTCAAGTTACCACTTGAGGTCCCATTCAGGCATCTTCTCAAGAGCAAAAGAGTTCTAAAACCTACATCCTCTGTGTCTGCCTGGATCTGAGAGAAGTTCAGGATGAGTTCCTTGTGGGAAGAAAAATACTGTAATGTTATCAGTATGAAGCTCTATTTTAGTAGGGCCAAATGACAAGTTTGTTTCCATGTGGTTCTAAACCCTAATCCTTATCCTTTTCCAAATTCTAAATGTCACAGACAAGTACAAACAGAGATCCATCCTCATTTATTCCGACTACCTTAAGGTTAAATAAATGAATCATCTCGTTATTGTTCCTCATTAACACCACATTTACACACAACCTAATGAGCCTATCATTACTAGAAAGGGTTTATGTCAGTGTCCAGAGGGCCATTCTTTTCATGCCTATAATCCTTTACTAGTTTTTGGTTTTTTTTTTTCATCCCTCTCCAAGTGCTCATCCTGGCTAAACTCGAATTCTCTAAGTAATGGGGAACTTACTATCTAAAAACACAACTCCGTCCTTTTCCAAATTTATTTTTTAGAGATTTAAAAGATTCAGAAAAATACCACCCCCCAACACAGACACACAACTTACATGAATTTGAGTGTCAGTGCTGAAGAAAGACGATTCTGATCTATTGTGAAATATATAAATGTCACTCCAACTTTAGTATACGTACAATGACTTATTTGAATCTTTGTGCAACTGTTACAACTTTCCTTCTTATAGTAAACCAGAACCATTTTCCTTGTTCTTCCCATTCATATGTCTTTAAAATAGTCCAAATTATTTCTCTTTATAATTTTTCTAATATTTGAAAATATCTGTCATGAAACTTGATCCACACCTACACTCATTCTAAAACTGCATATTGTTAATAAACTAATGAATGCACATGTGAGAACTCCGATAATTAATGCATTAATAAAGATGAGAAGTAAAAACACTGATAATCTTTGAAAAAAATTGTTATATATTGAGGGAGGTATCCAAATGGCAGTCATGTGAAAAGAAAAAGGAAAAAATTCAACCATTAGTTCTAAAAGTATATTGTCAGACCAGCAGCATTAGCTTACCTGATAACTTATTAGAAATGTAAATTCTCAAGCCGCACCTCTCACCCTCTACTACTGAATCAGAAACTCTGGAGTGAAGCCCAGCAACACTGTTTTAACAAGCCCTACAGGTGGTTCTGGGGCAGGCTAAAGGATGAGAACCACTGAATTAAATCTAGCCATATCAATATGATTCATAAGGACACAAAATATTCTTGGAAATTATGAGGCACCTTCATAATATTTGGAGAAGGGAGAATATGACTTGAAAGTCATAATTATGATTTAGAACCTACATCTAAGATTATCCTTTTATGAGTAGAAACTAGTTTATTTTACCATTTGTTTCCTTCTGTAGTTTATAATTTTTAGCTCTTTGAAGAGATGTTTTACAGATCTTCAAAAACATATATATTTCCTAAGAAAAACAAATATTTTGCCCAAATTATCTGATTTTCTCTCACATCTACTACTAACAGTCTTGCACCTTCCTTTTTCTCTGTTTTAGGGGTCAAATGATGGTGACAGCGAGTAGGGAAAAATGAGAAAAAAAAGGTCAGCAGGAAAGAATCTACCCTCTGAATTAAGAAGTAACAAATATTATAAGACAAACTAAATGAAATGGCCTAAATTTAAATATGGGCTAGGATTTTCACTCTCTTGCAGATGCACAGAACCAAAGAAGTAGAAGTCTCCCTGGTTTTCTTCCTGGAGCCCCAGATCCAGACCACAGCCTTTGCATCTCACCTTCCGGGCCAGAGAACCAAGTGTGGCAGCCAGGTCTCCCTCTGCCAGGCAGCCTCCCTCCTGGTCTCGAATATTTAAGTCAGGTGCTTTTATTTCTCTATTTCTACAAATGTTTTCTCCTTAAAATAAATACAAATTTGTTTTTTGCTTTTCATCGAAGGTTGTAGGACTTCAACAAATAACTTACTGAAGTGAGAAAAGCATTATAAACTATGAAATTATAATTTTTTATTTTATTTATTTTTATTTTGGAGGAAGAAATGTGTTTACTATTATTACCATGTCTAGTTTCCTTATTTATTTGATGGAGTGATGAAACTAAAAATTTTTGATTGAGCTATTTAGTGTAAAACCTAGTCTCTTTCATCCAAACATTCTATAACCTAACTGTCAAGACAAAAAAAAATATCGACTAAAGGTGCAAGGCTGTGTGGTAAAGCCAGATAAGCACACAATTGTAATGTGTGCAGGTGCGTAGAGAAGAAAATGATCGTTAATACTCAGTGAGAGACTTCTGCAATGAGCTGAGAGTTCAGTGTCTTCAAATGAATCTTAAAAAGTTGTTGGAAATCCATGGGAAAGCAAACTACCAAGTTAATATATTGTCTTTGATATGGTTGCATCTCCAGGCCAATTTGCTTAAAGGATCATATTATTATGCTAGTCTCTAGTCTAGTCATTGGAGGATAAGCAGTGATTCAAGCCTTATAATAAGTAAATCAAGAAATATCATCATCTCAAATATCAGGCACATGAATAGAAATTATGTTTGTATATATTATTTTTGCTTTGGTATTTTATCCTACAAAAGACTAGAAATAAACTTAACACCGATATTAAGATGTCAGCACATCTACTGCAATTTTCAGCTTGTTTGGCACTATTTCAAACTATAAAGTCTTTCTCCTTTATCAAAATCAAATCTCTGTGTTAATTCCCTTAAGGTACAAGAGATTTCTGTTATGCCTGATAGGGTTTAAGCTGCATGTAGCATATGTTCCTGGGAAAATGTTTATAATTGCAGATGCCTTCTCCAGTAACCCACTGGCAGACAAATGTACTTTAGAGACTGGGGAGCACAGGGAGATATGTAAAAGAGCTGGGAAAGCTAACCTACCATCCTCCATCTGCAGAAAGGATCAGCTGTAATAGCTGACTAGAGTTGATTAACTGCTGCAAGCTGTTTGGGAACATTGTCAGACAAGGTTTTGCCAAGTATAAAAGTGATATACCAGTGCCAGAGGGCTGAGGTTTGATGATCACATATGGTCATCACATATTCTTCTTCCATCCATGAATGATGACACACCCGGAGCCAGATGCTTGACATGAATATATTTTTTTTCACATTTAATAAACAGAGATATGAACTCATTGGCTTCAATTCTAACATGAAGTCAATTTTCCCAAAATATACTTTTGGTAATCTTCAGAAAACAAAAATATGCTACAAATTGGTGAATATTTTACTTCAAAAGTAAAGATAATAATATATTCAATAATTCACTTTATAATAAAAGTATGCTTATTTGCTTTAAAGCAGTGTATATATAACAGGAAGAATAATCATTTAAAAATTTTTGCCACAAAATCTGTAAGAGACATACATAAAATGAATTTTTTATGCATTGTTAGCTTAAAACAACAAGATTAAATAAAATGACAAACTTTTGGAAATAGTACATTCTTCAATAAACAAGAAAATATACAAAAATATACAAATTCTTCTAAATTAAAAAAAAGTAAAAATTTTAAAATTTATCTATTCTCTTTTAATAAAGTCCACCCAATGATTATGGAAAATCCTGTTTTCATTAACAATTTAAAATAATTCCTATGTATGTATGTAAATATATGTATACAATTTATATATATGTAAGTGTGTATGTTGTTCATGTAATTTAAACCCAAAAATAATGCTAATAGCTTCTCTTTCCAAGATTGGATTAACATGTTCATAATAGTCAATAACATTTTGATGAATTTTAAAGCTTAAACTTTCCAAAAATTTCCAGTCCTTAAATTAATAGCAAAGGATGGAAAAGACTCGTTTGGACCATGGTTTATAAGTGGCCTAGGACTACTTAGAGAAACCAAAAACGAAACCCTCAAATGCACAAGGTTTTCCCAGAGAGATAGAGCAAATCTGATTAAATCAAATGTTATTACATAGACTGTGTGAATATAAAAGTAGAGAAAATAGGGAGAAAGGTACTCAGAAGTTTTACAGCATCAATTAAGACTTGTTTCTCCCCGTTTCTAAGATTAGCTTAGTACAACAGAGAGGAAAACATATCAAAACTGGCTACAGTATGGCCTGGGTTCAAGTGCCCGCCTCTCTATTTACAAATTCTACAATCTTGAGCAAATTACTTAATTTCTCTGGGATTGTTTCCTCACATGTAAAACATGATGATATCTATCTCTGAGTTTTCGTGAGAATTAAATTAGATACTATGTCAAAATATCTAACACAGTAACTACCTCAGGGTTGTCTGTAAATAAGCAACTGCTATTATTAGATATTATGAGAGAGATGATATCCCTTTTCATTGTGAAATGGATCTCAGTGGATAGCCTCTCAATTTCAAGACTAAAAATTGATGTATGCTACAAATATGCAAAGTTCCTAAACTCAAACCTTAGTTTTACCCTTATAGTTCTCCATCCCTCAGTTAGTTCTTCATACATCCATTGCTAAATCATCATGGATATCCTTTTGAGGCTTATGTCTTCTCTTGCCACAACCCGTCATTTTTCTCAAAAGAGAACAAAATTAACAACAGTACACTTACAAAGACTGATTTTTAAAAATTTTGCCGTAATTGTTAAAACAGGTTTTAGAATATCTTATATCATAAATTATTTTTTAAAAAATACTTTTGTGAGTTTAAAAAAAAAGGGCATGTGTAGTTCTTTATCAATAATGAGACTTGAATAGAGGAAATGATATTAGTTTTACATCTACCTCAGGTTATACAAGGAGAATGAAGAAAATAATGTAGCTTCAAATTTTTTGGTTTGTGATGTCCAATCAATACCATATGTTAGTAATGACTACTTCGATTTAACTGTTTCAAGTTAGTTTATTAATACAAAGAGAAACTAAAACCAAGCAAATTTAAAGGCAAAATAGAATAGTATCAGGGTAAGTTATATGGATGCCTAATCACTATGTTGTACACCTGAAACTAATATAATATTATGTCAACTGTAATTGAAATTCAAAAGTTAAAAAAAATAAAAGCAAAATAGAAAATGAAACATTAGAAAAAACAATGACCAACATTATATTCAGTGCTGATGATTTTACCGTAGTGAATCTTCAAGTACTGAATATCGAATTTAAGAGATTTTAAAAGTTCCCTACTTCATTTTTTTAAAGAAACGAAACAAAACAATAATGATCTGAATGCCTGGCCCCTCCTCCAAACTCTGCCTAACTTTACTTTCACTTTATCATGCTGCAGTTCTTTCTTCACAGTGATGAAATGTCTTTGTTAAACCTGGAAGAGGTTATTCTAGAAAATTTTCTCATTCACACCTTCTTTTGCTCTAAAAAAAACCCCTAGAAATCCTGCTGATGTTAACAAAATACTAATTTAAGCAGAATAAGAGTAATGCTACTAAATGAATGACATAATAAAATTTACCATATGTAATTATAAATGGAGTTAATTTACAGAAATAAAATATCCACAGAGTTGAGAAATGAGTATATATAAAAGTATACAAATTTTTAAAGAAAATATTTAAAATACATTCTTAGAATAAAATCTTTATATACGAATAAAATTAATTTTGTTTCATTTTTTTAAAAAAATGGGAATGGGAACTTTTAAAATCTCTTAGGCATTATTATTCAGAAATCGTTTAAGAATCTTCTCAGAATTGTTTCCAAAAGTTGCCCTTTTATCACACTACCACAGAAAGAAAATAGAGTTAACCACAGTTTCTATTTTTATTCTGTGTAATTCTGCCATGGAATTTTTTTTCACTTGAATGAAAAACATTTTTCTTTTTCATTATAATATGTGATCTGTATTCAACTGTTTTCTTAATAAAGAACATGAAAATCACCTAATTTCATATAGTCCGGTAATCAGGTTAATAATAGCTCCAAAGGTTTTCCGAGTATCGTGATGTAATACTTTTTTATTTCTTTTGTTATCCCTTAACAGTTAGACCTGATAATTATACACCAGCAGGTGGAGCTTCTTGGAAGTAAGTATACTGTATTCTGTACTAATTAAAACTGTTGAAAATATTTTGGGTTTCAGAAATTTCTTTACATCTAAATATGTTATAGTAATAAAGTTAAATTTTTAGAATATATTTAGGTTAAAAAAGTGCACTAGTTCTATTTTTGAAAATAAATGTTGAAAATAAAATTATTAGTCTGACATAGATAAACCTAAAAGCATAAAACTTTCCAAGTTTCTGGTGATATTGACATTAGGAATCTAACATTATTTTCAATCTTAAAATAATAAAAGATATATGATCACTTCCATGGTTGCTAATAATTCAAATTTTCTTAATAATTTTGGAAATGGAAATCGAGGTTGAGACTAAATAACAAAATCCATCAAAACATTATTCCACAGTTTTATCATTTCATCAGTGATTCATCGATTAGGCAAATTATTTAACAATACACAAATTTACAAATATAACTGACTGAATTTAAATTTCTTGATTATTTTTTGTTCTTAATATTATATGTAATTTCAACAATATGTCAAAATTGAAATAGATATCAGAATAGCATACAGGTATAGATATATTATCAGATAGAGATTCTAGACAAAATCATCACTATCACGTGAGTTGTCTCAATAAATTTCATAACAATAGCAGAATTATTATTTCAATATTTGATTCTTTTTTACAGCTTTGCTTTCTTAGTTGAAAAGTGGTACTGCATATTTCAGAGTCCATAATATATCTAGAATCAAACTTATTAATCACACAGCTTTGTTCTTAGAGTTTGCTTTGATTTTAATGGCTAAATCCTTAAATTTCAGAGCACAAAAGTAGATTTATGTGAAGATATAATATACTCAATAATTAATCAATCACTATGCTTGTTTTCTTTTAATAACAGTATCCCTTTTACTCATTTAAAGGTTTGATACTAACCATTAGCACTATTATGATGAAATTTTTTTGCTCTATCAGTGATACTTGGCACTGAAACTTCCAATAAATATGAAATTAAAAACAGCTTGGGACAAAGAATTTACTTTGCAGTGGAGGAAAGCATCTGCTTCAATCGCACTTTCTGTTCCACAATGAGATCTTGCACTCTGCGGATCACGGATAACTCAGGTCGAGAAGTGATTACGGTAAACAGGCCGTTGAGGTGTAACAGCTGCTGGTGCCCTTGCTACCTACAAGAGGTTAGTCATTGGCTCTGAAGTGCCTCCCACCACCACCCCCCCCCCATTTGTAAAGATTAGCAGTTATTTCTTTAATAAATAGCATTCATATGGAGCTATATTGCAATTAACCTTTCAATTGACTGAATTAGTACATAATTCCTTTAGAATCAGAACAGCTTGAGGATTTGGAGGAAAAAAAAGTTTTTCCTTTCCAACCAAAAAATATAGTGGCTTCTGTGATATTAATTATTGAAGACAACTCATGCATCATGTAAATGAGACACTAGCCATGTAATTGTCGTATCTATGAGTTCCACCATTAAACAAGTCTATCCCTTATCCCTTTGTCTTCTCTAATTGTAGCAAAGTTCAGAAAGTCCTAAATGATACTTGTAAGGTGTTCTCTCTTAGCTAGGTATTATTATTTAGGCACAGAATGTCACATCTCATGCATACATTTATGACAAACTTCAAGATTTGCAGAAGACAATGTTATTGTTCTAGAGGGAATCAATTGTTTTATTTTACTATGTAATAGATTTTTGCTACTCTTTAATGTACCTATAATAACTTTTATTGACATAATGTAGTTAAGTCGATATAGAACATATACTTACTCTAATGTCTTGATATCATGACATCTCTATAAACTAGAAAGAAGAGGATTTACTGTCCATATTTTGCAGTCGAAGAAACTGAGGCTTAGAGTGGAGGTGACTTACCTATTATCACGCATCTAGGAAATATCATAAATGGTACTTGATCCAGGTGTCTTTATTCAAGCTCAAGTTTCTCTATTGAGGACCTATGTATAAGTATTCCACTTAACGCTATAGGAAATAAATATTGATGGAAGAAGATTAAAGAAGTGTCCAACAATATATATTGAAGCTAATTCTCCAACTATTTGTAGGTAATCACCTGGCTAAGTGATAAGATAGCTAAAATACTCATACGTGAAGCCTAAGAAATTTATCCTTCCGTTGAGGATATTTAAGATGTAATAATATGCTTCAATACAGTATAGTCAGTATAATTACAGAATATATGCCCATTTAAAAGTTTCTGATAATTGATGTTTTATTTTATAGTAGCCCAGTGTCACATAAATTAAACATAAGCTGTTTCTTGATACCCATCAATAATTTTTAAAATTTGGTCAAAAGCAAACCAATTACTTTAAAAGTGATCCCTGAACAATTCTATATAATTCTAAGCAATCTTATTGAAACCACCTGTGTCTATCCAAGAACACTATAGACATACACATACGACTATGAACTTAATACATAAGAAAAGACAAAATGAAATCTGATGATGGAAAGTTGGTTTGATTTAAAAGCAACCAATTTTCATTATTTGCACCAACCTCCAGTTTACTTCACAAATAATTTGATTTAGCTACATAAGTATATCGAAATATATAATATAATGGAAAATAAATAATCAAAATGAAGGGTAATGGGTAAAACACTAAAATAAAGCCTGAAAATACAATTACTAGTCTTTAACACTTTGGAAGATGTGAAACAGTAATCAAATTACTGTGTAACTTCAGAATCATTTGATTTTAATTGAACACAGAGAAACTGGAAGTTGACAATCTGAAGAGAAAAGTATTTATTAGTACTTAACAATTGGTAAATAAGGATGAAAACATGTGTTGTAGCAACTGAGAGGGAGTAGAGATTAGGTCCCTCATAGGAAACAGCTTCCCATGCTTGACCAACTATTGTAGTCAGAACAAAAATGGCAAAGAAGCCAGTGTCCCAAGGTCAGAAGACAGCTCTGGGATAGGTTCTCTCTAGGGAAGTAAGATCAAAGGCATGGACTTTTAGTGCATAGTGCCAAACATCTATATATACAGTGAGTTTCTTAGTTTCTATAAAATAGGAAAAAAAATTCACAGCTTTGCATCCTTAGAAGCAGATATCTAAAGTGATTTGTAAAATATGAAAATAACCATAAAAAGTATATTTAGAAGCAAATTCATATTATAATAAAATTAAAATATAATAACCTTAAAATGTTTTTATTATCTCTTCTTACAGTTAGAAATCCAAGCTCCTCCTGGTACCATAGTTGGTTATGTTGCACAGAAGTGGGACCCCTTTCTACCTAAATTCGCAATTCAAAATGCAAACAAAGAAGATATTTTGAAAATTGTTGGTCCTTGTACAACATGTGGTTGTTTTGGTGATGTGGATTTTGAGGTATGATTGACAAAGAAAGTTTTCATGTAGGACCTGCTTTTTTACAACAGAATTCAATTTTTAAAATGTTCCAATCATGAAATATCTCTGAAATAAATTTAGAAAATATTTGTGAAATACTGTAATAAGCTAATGTACATGCCAATAATAACTTGTAATTTCAGATGTAAGTCCAATAATTTTTTAAAAAGATACAACAAGAATTTTATTTATGTGGAAATATAGCACCCATGGTATAAAACAAATATATATAGTTTAGAATCACATAAATTACATCTTTTTTCCAGTAACCCTGGTGGTAAAGTATCCCAGTTCAGATCTCATCTCAGAAGCACATTCCATTAAAATATCACTAATTTAAATGCTATATTCTTGCTAACTTTGTTTTATAAAAAACAATATACTCTCACATAAACATATTTGCATAAACTGAATATTAAAAAATAATACATAGTTGCAAATTCAATCTGTATCAATATGAACTATCTTAACAGCTTATACTGGAAATACATCTTAGGCAGAGGAGATGGTCTGATTTAAATTGTATATTTATTTTTATTCATTCATTCATATATATCCCACCAGGACACACAGTTTGTGGAACTCCAGAGATTTTATTCACATAGAATACAGTTTGCAAAATGAGCTGTCCTAACTCCACCTTAGTCCAAAAGGACTTGGCATGGCTTTCCTAAGAGTGAACTATAAAAATATGCCCTATGAACAAGGAGAACTTAGATGTAAGAGTTTTAGTATTCATGGTATAAGGATGTCATAAGTATCTTTCTCTATTTTCTATCTTCTCCCGACATACTGAAAGTGAAAGTTTATATTGAATCACTTTTAGCCTTTGAATTAGTAACAAGGCAAGCAAATGAATAATTGATAAAGTTTTATTGTAGACTCCTTCTAGCTGAGAAGGACTATAGATTATTAATGTCAAATTAGTCTGAATTTCCTATGTGGTATATTAAGGCTTTTTAAATTCAAAAACAGGACTTAGGATTGGTTGTAAAGGAGTGGTCTAGTTAAATGTCTGTATATAATATAAAAATGAGGTCAAGCAATGGCCTCATGTGTTTGTAATTATAAATCCTAGTGATTAAAAGTTAAAAAAATTGTACCCAGAAGTGAAGCTAATTACTTCTAAAATCTCAAACCTATTTTCTTTTTCCTTCCTTCCTTCCTTCCTTCCTTCCTTCCTTCCTTCCTTCCTTCCTTCCTTCCTTCCTTCCTTCCTTCCTTCCTTCCTTCCTCACTTTCTTGTTTTCTGTAAATAATTCAGGTTATAAATCGAGACCTCAGGTAAAGGAATGGCCTTCATAGTTAGACCACATAATTGAGACTATGTACCTGCTGCCATCTTGTGGTAGCCTGTCCTTAATTATTTATTACTAATATATTCTCTATCTGCATACAAAAAAAAAGAAAGAAAGAGAGAGAGAGAGAGAGAGAGAGAGAGAGAGAGAGAGAGAGAGAAAGAAAGAAAGAAAGAAAGAAAGAAAGAAAGAAAGAAAGAAAGAAAGAAAGAAAGAAAAAGAAAGAAAGAAACATATGATAGATTAAAAAACTGTCAGAAAAGCAAAATTCCTGAAGATTGAACTGGAAAGTTAAGTCTACAAACCTATGCTTATATAAAGGAATGAATAACTTTAGAGATGATAAATAAAATAATTCACATCTCTCATGAAGTAAACATGTGAAGAAATTAAAATCATCTCTTTCACCTTCAAAGTTAATACCTCTAATTTTCTTTTTAAAGGTAAAGACCATTCATGAAAAGCTTACAATTGGGAAAATTTCAAAATACTGGTCAGGGTTTGTAAATGACGTCTTCACCAATGCTGACAACTTCGGGATTCACATTCCTGCAGACCTAGATGTGACAGTCAAAGCAGCGATGATCGGTGCTTGTTTTCTCCTTGTAAGTATGGTCTTAAAGAGTATAAGTAATTTATTTCTCTTCTTTTCAATTGTTAATTGCAAATACACAGCGTTTACCCCAAAGAGTAAGTTGTATGCATAGAAAGTTAGTGTAGGACCAACATTCTACAGAAGTCAGAATACAGAAGCTTGCCTTTCTATCAGACAGCCCTTCTCTAGTGGCCCTCAAGGATTGACGCCCTGTCACATTCTTTTCATCATTTCATCAAAATCTGAGTTACACTTCCCTTTCAACATCAATTTAGATTGTTGGCTTATTTACTTTCACTGAAAAATACATAAACATAAATATCCTAATTATTTATCCTGGGTAAAGTTCAGGACAGTTTCATAACTTAACAACGAGCTAGGTGATATTTAAAATGTGAGTGCAGTTTTCCTGCCCTTTCAACATGTACATAGATACATGAGATGACAGGAATGTGTTAATATGTACTAGTTTCCACTATTACAATGGTATTATGTCTTTGTTCTTTCTCCTTAACTTATAACTTAATTAAAAAACATTTTCTTCTTTGGTATGAAATTGGTGATAGGAGAGCAGAAGTTAAGTAATACCTATGCCAAATGCTTGTCTATCACCTGTTCCGGATGTCCCTCCTAATATCTCCCTTATTGTCCAGCATTTCAATGCATTCACAAAGACTCATGGAATTTAAAAATTAATCTACATTCTATGTCTCGTATTTTGTTGATCTTCAGAGTTTTAGAACTAAATCTTATGATTATATTAATGTGTGCTACCATGGGGGAAAAAAGTGGCCCTATTTACTCAGACAATTATAAAGACATTTGAGAAATATATTAACTAAAAAATAATTCCCTGGTTACATCACTGATGGATACTTAGAGTTTAATACAGAATAAATAATTATATAGAGAGAAGATCTCTTCAGGAACTTAAAAAGTTACTTTAACTCATTGGTTCCCTATCATTGGAAGAAGGTAGAATTTATATGTGTAGAGTACTAGCTTTTTGTCCTTACTATAGAGTCACTTACCCTCAATTCCCATTTTCATCTACAAATATAACCAACTCCCATCAATCTTGCCTGTTACCAAATATTTCTTTCATTCCCAATTCTCCTCTACTCAAAAGGGTTTTTAATTTGCCACTTCCTGTTCACCTTTTATATTTTGATCATTTTCTGTTTCAACACCAATCCCTCCAAACACACACGTGCATGCACACACACCACACACACACACACACACACACACACTTTTCCAAAACTTTAATTTGGCCTTTGTAATTAAGCCTTACATTTAATACTTATATTAAAAAGATTATTTTTAATCTGTCCCACCCACTTACTTTATATAACAGGCTGATGGCAAAAATGTACTATCAACAATTACTTACAGACTATAAATTTAAAAAGCACCAATCTAGATAATACTCCAATTACCCTAAAAGATAATTTTTAACTCCAGTGTCTAAGGGAGAAAAATATACTCACTGAGAATATCTAATAGCTCCCATTCACTTTGTGTGTTTTTTTTTTTACCATAATATCATAAAACATTTGTGCTTTTCTTTTTGTCAACATAGCTTTTAAAACAATTTCTCACATGTATTACCAACATAAATTACTAACTTCTAAATATAAATGGATAGGAAGAATTATGTTTTTAATTTCTAAGTTCTGTCTACATTTCATAACCTTATTGGAAGAGACCTTTAAAAAACTGCTAGTGTGGGGATATTTCCTATTCAAACGGCAAAATTTATAAATACGTCCTATATCTCCTGTGGTTCAAGGCTACCTCTCCACAACTCACAGCTCTAACTTTGTCTCCCAAGTTCCCTCTGGTAGAGTTTTCAGTACTTTCTCAGATGACTGTCTAGTTACTGACCATGTACTCCATGGTGATATATCTAATTCTGGTTCAAAGGTCAGTGCCTATTATAATTTCATGCACTAACTCAGAATACCCTTCAGTCTAATTCCACAAAAGCTTAATAACCCCAAATTGTGACTGATGATATCATGCTGATTCAGAAAAGGTTTCCAAGTTGTTTGTGCTCTGAAAATTAGGCATGCAGGTGTCATGAAACTTAAAACTTTTTTATTTTTCTCCTACTGATAAATCACTTGCTGGAACACAACTGGGAAACATAATTGTTTTATATAATCAAAGCTTACACGTGAAACTCTTGATCTTAATTTGTTGCCCTTATGTAAATTCACTCATATTCAGTGTATTTATTTGTAGGATTTTATGTTCTTTGAACATTCACTGGCTGGATTATAACAAGGAAGATGACAAAAACAGTAAATTATGCAGAATATATTTCAGTAAGTAAATGGCAAGTTTAATGATCTCTTTCCCTTGAAGATGTCAATATTTGACGCTGTCTAATTCTTTTTCATTTTCTTCTAGAAATCCATTGAGCTTGGATTTCATTTCTGAATGGTTAGAGTATTTGTTCTTTTGTAATAAAATGTTCATTATTATATTTATTAAACCATAATGTAATAAAGCAATTATCTGGTTGTGAATGCATGATAGCTAAAAACAAGATTACTGGCCCTAGCACAGGTTACTTTGAGAGATTATCATTCTTTCTTTTTATTCTTTTGAAGTCATCGCATGAGAAATGAAAAACTAAGGCTTTCAGCATTGCTGATGAAAATTCAAAGTTTAGAGAACACTTTGAAGTTTTACTGGTACCAAATATGGTTGCAAATCAAAAGAACGGGATTTCTAAAATATTTTTTCATAAATAATCTTTTTTACTTTTTTAATTAATTTTCTTTTTGTATGCAGATAGAGAATATATTAGTAATAAATAATTAAGGACCAAAAAGGCGGGGACAGTCCTGGAATCCCTGAGGAAGTACTGTTCAAGTCAATTGCTAGTGGACTTCATTAGAGGAGTCCCATCCAAAGGCAAATAGAAATTGTGACTGTGAACTAAAAGGGATAAAAAAGAATTCAGCTTTTAAGTCTAAAGTAGTAAATGAGCTGATCTCTGGAGGTATGTTCCCCAGTAGAATAAATGGGTTAGGAACTACTGCATGTATGGGTAAATGGATATTTATCCAATAGGTAATATAAAGGTGTAGTAAAATAAAGAAATTGGCTTACTGGTGATGCCCAAAATGGTGGAAATTTAAGAGGAGAAGGGTCCAAAGAAAGAAGGACAGAGCAGGTGGCCCTGGTATCCAAAAGGAAAGTAATTGTCCCACCCGTCACATCCAAATTAACACTTGGCTCTAGACCAGTGACAGAGATTCCTTGTAATGGTTCCAACTGTAGGGGTTCTCCTGTCCTGTGCAACCATTTGACAGACTGTGGCTGGCTCTGACCCAAGGGTCTTTTGACCCTTGGGGCAGAGGGCAGCCCAATGACCCAACTGCTGACACTTGTAGCAAGCAGATTTGGGGTTCTTATCCTTGTTGGGACACTTTTTTTGCCTAGTGGTCAGGTTGGGGGTAAATGATGCACTTCGATGAGTTCTTGCCATTGGGAGCTGGGTACCCATGGACCTGGGCACCCATGGATCTGGGCTGTGATTGGCCTTGAAAGGCTAGTATTTGAGCAATCCTAGTTTCTGTTCTTTCTTTCTCGTGAGCCTGGCTTCTAATGCCTGGTCTGATAAGGTCTGTAGTGTGGATATCTGGTGTAAAAAAGGCGATTGAACTGGTAGTTGGTGAGACTAATTAGGGAGGGAGCAGAGTGGCTGTAAGGTAATAGTGATATAAGACAGGGCAAATTCCCAGCACAGGAGGAACTCAAGCTTTGTACTGAGAGAAGGGGGTTCTTGGTGAAGTAGAAGAAAGAATTCAAAGGTCTGAGTGAGTCTAAGAGAGACTCAGAGGAACAGAGACAATAGAGAGATGGGGACAATGAGAGACACAGAGTAAAGGCCCTGAGAAGGACCAAAAGATACTGAGAGGGACCCTGAAAGTTTGGGAAATTTAGTTTATAGATTTATCCACTTTCCGGTTACAGGAATAGGTCACATCTTCTGATTCATTGTTTGGAGGAACTGGGGAGACTCATAAGACATTGGTTTAATTTGAGACAAAAGTACCCAGCTGTTGATTTAAAACACAGATTATTTTAATGAAGTATAACATTTTTGTTTTCTACTCAGAAAACTTTTTCATAGTATCAGTAGCAGTCTGAAGTTTTGGAAAACATTGTCTTATTCAGCAGAGAGAAAAAAACAGAACTCTAGTTTTGTATTAGTTTACTGTTGATATTTAAGTGTTTTAATGTTCAATGGCAGTTAGAATGTAAGCAAAGAAGTAATTCATTTGCCCTTAATAGTTTTATAGACGCTGTGGAAAGGCGGAGCAGAGTACCACTTGTGTTTTAAAAGTGCCCCCTTTTTTCTCTAGGTGCCTCAGTCTGAAGCAGCAATGGCTATGTTACATTTCTGGCTATCCACAAGGCCTAGAAAGTTACTGAGAGTCAGAAAAACCTTATATGTCCTTTAATTGCAAGCAATAAGTGAAAGTAAGCAATTAGCATTTTTAAATTGGTAAACAGGCAATAATACAAAAGAAATAAAAAATGAATGCGCATAATAGAGTGGAAAACTTAGTAAAAAGAGTGGCTTAGGAAAAAAACAACAAAAAACAAAACCACACAAAACCTGTGTTTTAAAAAGGTAGCTTCTCCTGGGGAATAATGATGTGAAAGGGGTGGTCCCTGAAGAAAAATGGTGGCCGTGTCTACTAAATAATACTAAACAATAGTAGGTAAAGGAAAATCAAGTTACTTTATGGAAGTATGCAGAACTATGATCACTTTTTGTAAAATCAAAAATAATTACATGTGGGGTATGTGTTAAAATAAAGAGAAGAGAGAGAGAGTACAAAGTTTAAATTTTCTATTTGCTATAGCAAAAGCACAGGTATGCAATCATAAATGCCATAAAAAATGTTTTTAAGTATGTTTAAAAGCATGACAGCCAGAAAATAGGTCTATCCTACAGATCTAGATTTATTTAAAACTAATTGTTTTCTCTGCTTCTTTATATCTAGGAGTTGCCGTGTAATTCAGCTTCTTGTCAATGGAACATAACCAGCAGCCTATTAGGGCTTCCAGTAAAACATTTACTTTTCTGTTAAAAAGGTCAGATGTGGCTGGCTCTACTTCTCTACCCACTTATTCTTCTTTGGTACATAATTTGATGCCTGGAAATATAGCAGCAATCTTAATGAGTCAACAAGCCAATACTCTAAGAATGGCAACTCAAATAATAGAAGGATTATGGGTCTTTGATGACATGATAGAACTGTTGTACCTGTCCTGGACTACCTGGCTCCAAAATTCTTAAAGGAGATCATTAATGTGTTAAGTACTTAAGCCACTAGTATTCAGGTAGACTGTAATATGAAGCTAAAAATATTACTATCTGATATAAGTGTTTAGAGAAATTAAAATAAGATTTAGGGTCACACACAAACAGAAATTTACATATAAAAATAAACCATAAAATTCTAGACAATTAAAATTTTCTGTTATGCAAATATAACATGAACTAAGACAAAAGAAAAAAAGTTGCAACATAAAAGAAGATATAGTACTTATTCTTAATGGATAAAGAGCTTGACCAATGTATAAGACAAATAATTTTTTAAAAAAATAGGTGTACCAATGAACATAAATTTATTTAAAAGGAAATATTAATGGCCAGTAAAAGTAAAATTATGTTCAAATTGTCTATTAAAGAAATGAATTAGATTAGAAAAGATTCAATCACTTCTCAGCCTTTTGGCTAAGATCAAGTGTAGAAAAGATTCAAGTTTGAATTATTGTTATCAAAGGCTTAAGAAAGCAGTACTTTTTATAGACTCTTGATAGAAGAATAAATTGATATTAATCAGGAGGAAAATTTGGCATCAAGTGTAAATAATTTTAAATGTACATATTAGTTGAACAAGCAACTTTTTTTTTTGGAAATTATTCTATAGATATGTTAAATAAATGCAAAAGCTTTCAAAGATCTATGTACCAGGGTTCTAGTTGCAAAATTGTTTTAATATTCACAATAAAATGAATGGAGACATCCTAAGTGTGAACCAATGAAGGATTAGTTAATAAATCATTGTTCATACAAAAAATGAAATTTTTTAAAATTAGAGATTGATAGCTGTTTAAATGGAGGGAGACAGGGGAAAAGGGGCAAGGGATGGGGAAGGAGGATGGAAAATGTCTGTAACACAGTACGTAGAGGAAAAGAAAATTACTTTGCAGAAATATGAGAACTATGATTCATTTTTTTTTGTAAAAAAAGTAGTAATTACATATATACTCTATAAGATATTCTTAAATTTAAAAATCCAGAAGAACAAATACCAAATTTAATAGTGATTATTTCACAGTTGGGGCAGGCATAATGCAGTAATTAATTACTATTTATATATTTCTGAAATGTCTGAACAATAAACTCATTGCATACACTCACACAAACATACACAACCCCCCTCACGTATACACACGTGTGCAATGGTCAAAGTGCAACAATCTTTAAAAACAATTATTCAGATTTGCCTCAAGGAAAAATGTGTAAGATTTCCTGAATTCATAGAAAAAAAATATTAAGAATAAAATTAAGAAAAATAATTACTCTCTTTTTTCCTTTTCAATTGTATTCTAAATGAGTTCATCTGTAATGAAAATCTATTTCTATTCTTTTCCATTGATTTGTTATAATGTTGAACCTATAAAAATGTACCAGGTTTCCTAGAATCTATAATACTACCCAACATATTTAATTCCCAGCCTGTTAATATTCCCCCTCATATAATTCAGTAGCAGTCTGATTTGAAGTGATATCAATGAACATGAGTACTCAAGACAAAAAAGAATAAGTGTCCTTCTTTGAAAATACTAAATAGGACAAAATTTGCATACTGAACTAACTTAGTCTCTAATTAATCACTAATACACTAGATAATCTTTTTATTACTTGTTTATTTTCCACCCACATAAAGTATGCATTCAGAAGAGAAATTGAGAGAGGAAGTTCACCTCTTAGTGGATTAGTTTTGAGCTGCTTATAGAACATCAAAGTGAAGAAAACTGGCAATACCTGTCAGGAGAGAAATTTAAACCTCTAGCTCAAAAGTTTAAATCTGGTAATTGAAATTGTGAGTGCATGACTTAACACATTGAAACTATATTGCATGAAAAGAGAAGTGTCAAAGTTGAAGGAAACCTTGGGACTCCATCCTTTAAAACTGCAAAGAGGAAGAAAAGTCCACAAAGAACAGAGTAAAACTGCCTGGAGATCAGCAGGAAAAACAATAGAATATGATTCTATAGAAATTAAGAGAGGAGAGGTTTCCATGAGGTGAGTGGTAATTAACCATGCTCAGTATTAAAGTAAGTTAAAAAAGAAAGAAATGATTTAGTTATTTTCTTGATATCTAAGTCTTTGATATTATTAGGCCTTGGAAAAGGTAGTATTAAATGGACTTTGTTAAGGGTCCTAATTTAGTGTATTTAGGCATGATGAAAAAAAAGAAAGCAGAGAAAATGAGTGTAGATTTTTTTTTCATTGTAACAAAAATAACTTAGAATTAATAGCAAATATCAGCAACCATGAGGATCTGAAAGAGGGTGGCATCTAATGGTCTTAATTAGGCAGAAAGTATTTTAGTATGATGCAGAAAAAATTATGGAAATTAACTAAGCAAAGCCCATAGAATAATACAACAAAAATAATATACCAAAAATTGGTGAGTAAATCTGTTATTTGAATAAGACTAGAATTGTTATTCCAGAACCAAAAGCATAAACATTTGATTAAGTATAGCACAGGAAATATAATCAATAATATTGGAATAACTATGTATAGTGTCAGGTGGGTACAAGACTAATCGGGGGGGATCTCTTCATAAACTATATAAATGTCTAGCCACTATGTTGTACACCTGAAACTAATAAAAAAATAATATTGAATGTCAAACTTAAATGGAAAATACATTTTTTATAAAAGTAGATTGGAAAAAAATTTTATTGATCTGAGTTAAAAGGTTGAGCTTCAGTTATTATTCTATGGAGTGATCAAAAAAGATGAAGAAAATGAAAAATTAGATATAGAATTATGGCTTCTAACTTTTTAATAAACTGCTTTAAACTGTTTACATGTAAATCTAGACATGGATTCATATTAGATTTCAGAAAATATAATTTGTTATTTAAAGTCAGTAGATCAAATTTTAATTACTTCAAACCTAATTATACAGCTAGAAAGTAATTCTGAAGAGACATGTAGCCTGGAGTTTAACATTTTGTTTTTATATTAAAGTTATGTCTATTGGTCATACAAAAGGAAGCAATTATTTCTTCCTGTACTTATACAACTACTGATGACAAAATAGTCTCCAAATGCTATAAATTTTACCTTCCTTTTACTTCTTACTTCTCTTTCTTCATCTCCCTTTGTACTATCTCTATCCTATTTCTGAACCTGAATATTACTTATGTCCCTGGCACCAGCCTCTCTTTCCTACAATTCATTTACTATACGATCAATACGTTGACTTTTTAAAACAAGTGCCTCAAAATGTGTTTCCCAGTTAAAAACAACTAAAAATAAGAACTCATCTCCTCTTTCTCCTAAGTCTCTAATAAAATTATGCAAACGAAGATAATGAAAGATAATGAAAGATAAAACAGAACTAGCAAAAGGCCCAGTATAACATGACATCTGCAATAGAGAAACTCCCTGATCCCATGAGGTTATCTGGCTCAAAGACAGCAGTGTCATGCAAGGTTGGAGTAGAAAGAATGTTTAAAAACAGTTAAATGAAAGTCCGTCTACTAAAATATTGTGCTAGTCTAGTGTTCCACACTGATTTCATTTCTAAACCCTTTCTTTCTTCTATACACATTGAGCATAGCAGCCTAGCATTATACTCCCAGCCATCCCAAAATAGCACTCCTAAAGAAATAACTGCCTGAGCATAAGGTTTCTAATGTTGTTGGAATAGCTTCCAATGCCATACAGAGTAAAGTTCCCCATATAGGCTACTGAGATCTATCCTCTGGCTGAAGCTAAGGGGGTCCAGATCAGTCAACTCATTTTAGCATTCAAAGAGCGAGTTCCCTGTCTGTTCACCATAAAGGAGACAAGCATTGTTCATACTTGAGCTCACAGTCTTAGTCTTATAGGTGGAAAAGAGCTAACAGAAACAGGCATATAAGAGCAGAGAAAAATGGTAAGATTCCCCAGTCTTCTATTCTTAAATACGAATAAACTAAGGACCACTCAATATATGGAGAAACAGAAAACCAAGACAAAGAAAAAATTGCTGACCAAAAAAAAAAAAAAAAAAATATATATATATACACACACACACACACACACACACACACACACACACACACATATACACATACCAGGAAACAAAAGAACATTCTAAAAATAAAACTCTTGAGGAATTTAAAAAATTAATACATGCACTAAAAAAGAATAGCAGGCTATGAAAAACAAGTAAAATTACATTCCTGGGATCCCTGTGATTTAGTATCATAATCTAAAGTAAATCTGAATTTTTTAGCAGTACTAATAATTTTAGCTCCTTTTCTATGAAATATTTATTAGAAATATTAATAAGTAACATAATTAGTAAATTTTAAGTATTAATTTTTTTCATTCTCAGATGTAAGTAAATAACAGCAATAAAGATATTAACCAAAAAGAAAAGTAAGTAAAGGCATGTAGATTATACATAAACAAAGTGTACAATCACTTGCTGAATGTTTTGTTTGCATTGTTTAATAAATGTACCTCTCAAGCACTTGGGCACAAGAATTAAGGGCCACATTTATATATTAAGAGAAAAAAAAAGTTTTAATTTTTATGATATTTTTCCAGAGTACTATAAAAGAAAAAAATTGTAAATATATAATCCAGATAAATAATTCACACAAATAATTGACAAACTGCTAGTTCATTTCTTAGATTTTAATGTTACTATTACTGCTCTGGGCTACCTGAACTCCGTTGTTGCCCTGGTAACACTAGGGAGTCTCCAGTTTTTCTGCTGATGCAAAGAAAAAATGCAGCTCACAGAGATTTAGGAAAAGTGGAATTTATTGAAAGTACATTTTAGAAAAAGACTGGTCACACTAAGGAAGGCTGCAGCCCTGTGGAATTTGGGAGGCAAAAAGATAAAAGATAAAAGGCAGAGCACACTCCAAGGGAGGAGCCGGTTTTCAGTAAAGAGAGCTGAAACGGCACAGAAGTGGGAGTTCTGTTTATATTTGGGCTGTGATTGGTGGTTTCAAAGATGATCTGCCTGTGAGATCACCCCAACTGTCATTTGGCTGTTATATAACTCCCTGCCTATTGCACTTGAGGTTATCCAGAATTCAGTCTATTATTATTAGATTCATGAATTTCTGGGCATAGGCATGATATTATAATGATGGTTTAATGAAGCTGAGGTGAAGAAAGGGTCAGAGTAGTCCTTACTGTTCAAGTGTTTGTGGCTGGACTACACCAGTTTTAGGTTATGGCCCTTCAGTCCTCTGTCTCTCAGGATGCAGAATGATTTTTAAAACTACAAAATAGGTGCAGTTTGTGAGCTGGGCCTTCACTCTTTTTTTCCCCAGTAGCTCATGTCTAACTAACTACCTAACATTACTGCTTCTGAAACAAATGCAAAATTCTAACAAGTAATTATATTATAAAAATGTTTCAGCTTACAACTTTATTTTTTGTGTGTATGTATTTAGCTTAGTAAGAACTACACAGAGAATATACAAATTTTCATATAAAAATACTTCTACTAAAATGAAGGACTTTAAATGACACCAAGATTCTATACAACACTAAAAGGTAAGTTCAAATAATTCTTCATAAAGGAAATAATCTTTGTCACGGGCTCACTTACAGTAAAGTTGTTAATTCCCACAAATTTTCCTAAATTCTACTCTCTCAAGCTAATCAATTATAAACAACATCTCTATATATTAAGTAATATAGCAGAATTCTTAATTGCAAAAAACAAAACCCACTCTGGATAGCTAAAGCATAAAATAAATGTATTAAAGGATAGTAGGTAGTTTTCAGTGTCTTGTGTAAGGCCAGAGTCTGACATGCAGTAAAAAAAAAAATGCCCAAACACTGAGAAATTCTCCAAAATTAAGGACATGTGTGGATTTACAGGAGAAAGGTAGGAAGGAAAAAATTAGTAATTCATGAAACAGATGAAAGAATGAGGCATATTTTTTGGAGAGGACATTAAAGCATCAATGTTGCAGGAAATGAAAGTTCTTACAATATTTTCTTCTATATTTTTCATTCATAAACTCAACTGATAGTGTCAGTGCCTTTGGGAATAATTCAGTTGAAAGTAAAATGTGAACAAAAACAGTGAAAGCAAAATGTAAGAGAAGCCACAACTCTAAGAATGCAGATACAGCTACACTATGACAGCACATGAAGACTTCAAATTTTAATTCAATCCAGAATTAGAGGTGTCTTTCCCCTCACATAACAACAAAGATGAGGGAAGTCATTTTATTATTATCTTCCACTATCAGCTTCCCAATTTTTCACAGAAACTATTTAAAGCAAAATATAAATCAATTTGTGGTTAAAATTAATATCCTGGCTTTCTGTATTCTTCCACCAGAAATCATGAGTCTTATTTGCCACGTGGTATTTTCTGAAAATAGGGATGAATTCCTTATTATAGAGAGAAAACTGAACATTTTTTCAAAAATAGCATTGGTAGCAACATAATTTGGTATGCTTTATGCTTTGGTTAAAATATTTTTAATGAAAGTAGTTATATAGATGGAGAAAGTATTTATTAGAGGAGGAAAACATTTTCTTTTATGGACTAAGTGCAAAGAATTTTATGGAAAAAAGAAAAGTCCTGTTGTGCACCATTCAATTTCCTTAGTACACAATAGTGCCTGCTGAAGCCAAACTTTATTACATAAGTAAAAATTAAGATTCTTATATTTAGAAATTATTTGAATTTTCTATTATTAATGTAAATAATAATCGAGTAATATGTTACCATTTTGGAGAATTATAACTTAAAGTCTCTCACCTAGGTAATGTTTTTCAGAAAGTAACTTTTGAATATTAAAAAAAATCTATAGGAAAATATCATACGTAATTGTAAACCACTGGAAACATGCATGTTTCTTAAAGTTAAGAATAAAATATGAATACACCTTCAATTACTGATACTATTCAACAATGTTTTAAAAAATTTTAACCAATGAATAAAGCATAAAAAATAATAAACTTTATGAATATTAGAGAAAAGATATTATCAAAATTTGAAGAGTATATTATTTTATTTTTAGAAAATATTAAACAATCAACTGAAAAACAATAAAGCATTCAATACCAACAAGTATTAATTACTTTCCTATAAACCAACAATAAAAAATTTGAAAGGTCAGTGGGAAAAAGATCCCATTAAAATTAACTACAAATAATGCAAAATGCCCCAAAATGGATACAAATATAAATGAGCAAGAGCTGAACATCAAAAAAAACAAAAACAAAAAACAAAAAACAAAAAACCAACTATAAAACTTTGCTGAGGGTCATAAAAGAAAAGATGGATAAATGGAGAGTTTTTTTACTGCCAGGATCCCCAACCCCTGGTCACAGACTGGTACCGGTCTATGGCCTGTTAGGAACCAGCTGCACAGCAGGAAGTGAGCAGCAGGCAAGCCAGCGAAACTGCATCTGTATTTACAGTCACTCTCCAGCACTAGCATCACTGCCTCAGCTCCTCCTCAGATCAGGCATTAGATTTTCGTAGGAACACTGGGTCCCTGGCACCAAAACGGTTGGGGACTGCTGACCTAGAGGACATTATGGTAAGTGAAACAATCCAGACACAGGTAGATAAATACTATGTGATAATATTTATATGAGAAATATAGTCAAACTCACAGAAGCAGAGAGTGGAAAGATGGTTGCTAGGGATCGCGGATGAAACTGGATAGCTAGAGTTCTGTAGACCAACACAGAAGTTGGGCTATTTAGAATAAGCATTTTTTGTGGCACACTGGTGATCGGAGAAGGCAGCATGTTATCACTTTCAAGGCTGTCTTAACGTTCTCAGTTTGGCTTAGTACATTTAAAGGAAAATCTAGGCATTATTCCAGGGACTACATTGAGGGGAAAGGTCTGTTCAGCTTCACAGAGCCTTCCGGGCTTCCATCTGGCTATGTGGTCTTTCTTATGGTGTCAGCAACCCAGGAACAAAGATGGGAATAATCTGCAAAGAATGCTAAACCATAAAAAGTATCATCAGTAAGCATTTGGACATAGTCAAAAGTTTCACCGCAATTTTCTGAGTCAGGGGACATTCTAAACTTGAGTTAGATTAGGAATAATCTACTGTCTGGTTAAAGACTGGGGAAACCAGTGGACAGTGGGGCTGAAACACATCTAAAGCCAAGATGTTATCCTTAGTCTAAAGTCCAGCTGAAACCTATTGTCCTCATGACTATAGACCTGAGGCTCAGTTAACCTTATGTTCTAAGGGTTAATGATTAAAGGAGCAGGCAAACAGAGGATAACGGTGGGGGGGCGGGAGAGCAAGTGAGTCACAATGCCATTATCTGGGCAAAACCAGCTTGAATCAGAGGAAAAAACTATATTAAAGAAATGACGTTTATGTGTGGTAACAAGCTATAGGGTAAGAAGAGATGAGACCAGAAACTTTGTTGAGGCCAATAATATGGGGGTCCCTGTATCAGGTCCTTCTTCAGGGAGATGGGGAAATGAGAAGGTACTAGTCAAAGATTATATGTTTGTTATGTGAGGTGCTAAGTCCTAGAGATCTCCAGTATAATGCCTATGGTAAACAATACTGTATTGTACACTTAAAATTGCTAAGAGAATAGATTGTATATTAAGTGTTCTTATCAGAAAATAATAATGATAAAGTGGACAGAAGGCATCTTTTGGAGGTGATGGATACGTTCATGGCATTGATTGTGGTGCTAGTTTCACACATGTATACTTATGTTACCGTTTGGGGGCAATTTGAACTTAGGTTTCACCTCAGTGGGATGGGATGATAATGATGCAGAAGTGTAATTAGCATTTTTCCTCAGACGCAGGAAAGAATCACAGGTCAGAGAGATTTAGAAAAGATTTATTAAAAGTATATTTTATAAAGACAGAGCACGTTCCAAGAAGGAAAGAGATTTCAGTGAAGAAAGCTGTAACCACTCAGAAGGGGGAAGGTCTGTCTTATATTTGGTCCATGATGGGTGATGGGTGGTTACAAAGGCATTCCTAGGTGATTGGCACATGAAGTCATTTTGATTGATGCTTGGCTGCTATATAACTCTTTGCCTAGGTCACATGTGCTTACCCAGAATACAGTTTGTTATAATTAATTCATGAACTTCCAGTATAAACATAAACATTATAATAATGATGGTATAATGAGGCTTAAGTTGTGGGCAGTTTAGGGTAGGTAGAACCTTCTGAGCAGGCATCTGTGGCCAGATTAAACCACCTATAAATTATGGTCCTCCTGTCCTTTATCTCTGGGAATTCAGGAGGGATTTTCTAACTATCAATAGGGTGTTTTTTGGGTAGTCTCTAGGCTGGGCTTCTATTCCTTTGTTCTCCTGTCACTCATGTCTGACTAGCTACCTAATGCTTATGTTCGAACTTATCCAGTTGTGTACATTATATATGTACAGCTTTTTGTATGTCAATCATACCTCAGTAAAATGGTTAAAAAAATTTTTTAACTGCCTAATTTTGTTTCTACTCCAACAGATAATAAGTTATTGCTTCACTATCAAAAGGGTGGTCTAAATGATATGTTGACAGTTCTAGAGGACAAGAAAAACAAACTGGTGATGTGACCATCATCTCCTTCTGACAGGTGAGTAATAGAAGGAGGGAAAAAAATTATTAGAACCCACCTACAATTACATTTATTATCTTTTCTATCTTCATTATCCTCAGTAAAATGAGTCATATCACTTTTAGGAACACTTTTCTCAAATTTATTATCAGCAACTGCCACAAAGCCAAATGCAGATAAGCCCCCAAGTAGTCTAGTTTGTTGTAAAACCTTTGAATTTGAACAGAAATCAATCTTGCCCGAGGCTTTCATGAAAAGTGCCTTAATATTTCCCACAGTAACTACTTCTTGAACTTTCCTTTCTAAAGACCCTCATCGTCTAGATTAATTCTAAGCCACTATTTTGTTCAATAATCCTAGTCAGGTGAACTAAGTCCTTTTAAGGAAAGCTTTCCTCATTCCCTAAATGTCACTTTTCATCCTTAGTGAGCTTCCTTGCTTAGCATTCCTAAAACAGAGAGGTCAGCCAGTGGGAGGGGAAATGGGCAGACAACTGAGCTGTTCTAAGTTCCACAAAGTGAAGATTTACCTAGAATCTCAGATGTCTCTCAAAATACAACAATTCAACCTAAATTAACTTACTTAACTGTTCCTTTTTAGTGGTAAAAGTTCGAATATGAGTAGATAAATAAACGACAGATTATGTTCATTTAAACTACAAAAATATAGTTAATAATTATAATTAGTGTGATAACATGAGGAATTCAAATGTGAAATCAGACTCACGAATAAGAGATCTTACTCAGGTATTAAGCTTGACTAAAAATTGTCAGGATACAAGTCGTCCAGTCACCACGCAGAGGTGAAGCAGAAAGAGGTCTAGAAACATTGACACAACTCTTTGAGGCCTTTCTTGCCACATCAGGATACCCTGGTCCAAATTAATATGACTGATTGCTTAATAATTTATGCAGCTGCATTACTTAACAGAATGGAGTTATTTTGGTCTCTCTCTTTCTCTCTCTCTCTCATACACATACACACACATTATAAATAAATTGAGCCTTCCAGTTACTCTCATCTGAGATGTAATAAAGTTAAAATACTTTCACAACTTTGGTGTAGATGATCAGAAAGTTGTTCTCTGGAGAATATAAATAAAAAAAAAATCTTTTAGGTTTTGGAGGTACTAAAAAGAAAAAAAAAATGCAGCTTTCTACCAATTCACCACAAAGTGAGACAAACCAATCAGTAAGGCTTGCCACTGAAATCTGCTATTTTGTTGCCTCTGTCATATATATAAGTGGACTAACAATCACCAGATACTTAAGAAAGGCCTCAGACAAGACAGACAAAAACAAACAAACAAAAAAGCTAAATTTGCAAAAAAAACAGAGATATTGCTGAAAAAATAGCAAAAAGAAAAAAAATCCCCAAAACCCATAATTAATGTCCTCCAAGACATCAAAAACAATCTACAAAACAAGACTATGAAACTGTAAGAGAGGGCATGAGGGGGAGGGGGGCCGGGGGCAGTAGTTGAAAATGGAATAATAAAACTTTTATATTAAATTAGGATATGAAAGGTAAATTGAGAAAATATCTCAGAAATTTTAACAAACAAAAATACTGAGAAAGAAAATAAGGAAGCAAAGGTATCAGAAGATAGAGGGTTTAGAAGAGGGAGAGAATTGAACTGAAAAAGAAATAGAGTAAGGGTTGAAAAAGAAAATATAACGAAAGTATGTCTTCTGAGTCAACATGTTCTGTTTCACATTTAATGAGTATTCTTTTTTGAATAAAATTGTCCATCTCTTCTATGAAGAAATATAGACAATTTGTAAGAGAGTCCTAGAAGTATTATTGGCAAAGAATGACCCAGCTCTAATTATAAATGAAGTTTATGCTCTTATTTTGAGAGATCTCTCTATATCTCAAATTCACTGAGCCATTTCTGTGATTATTCCAGGCCTCAAAACTTCTCTAAAAGAATGGGTTCTGAATTTTCAAAAACATTAATCTAAAACAGGTCTCTCCATAGCACACTATACTGAGACCTATCGATGTCTTTCGGAGCTAAAGCAGTCCTGTATTTTTTCTTATCTATGATCCCAAGGATAAGTACCAAATAAACAGCAACTTTTTCCCCAAATTTCAAAGCTTATATTTTATAGGCACAACAGATGGTAAAGTTTAACTTGGTTGATCTGAGAGACTGGCCTTTCAGACAGGGAGTTAGCCTTGCGGAACTCCTGGGAGAGTGCTGAAGGGAATCAGGACTAGCCCACATGATAAAACAGCAGCATCTACTAAATTTGGACCCAAATACCCAGTCTTGCCAGAGGAATAACTGGTGCTTCCTCAATCAGGAATAATGAGTAGAAAAATTGGGCTGACAACTAAGGTTCTGACACATTGCACTGTTTTCAGCATTAGATTAAATTCAGAATGATAATCAAAAGTATAACTGGTGTGTCATGGGAACCAAACAATGAGAATAGATATTGGAGTGGATAGAATTCTAAAGACTTTTCCCCCAATTTTCCATCCCTAGTTAGTTAATCAAATACTAGTCTAGGTACTGCTGTGAAAGTTATCTAGGTTACTAATCAGCTGACCTCAAGATGGTGATAGGCTCCTGGATTATCCAGGTGGGCCCAATATGAGGCCTAAAAAGCAGAAGTCAGAAAGATGGAAAAGGAAGTAAGAAAGATGCTTCAGAGATGGAAGTCAGACAGACTGCAAGTGTGAGAATTAACATACAATTGCTGCTTCTGAGATGTAGGGATCAGTGTGGAGCTAAGTGCAGGCCCCCAGATGACAGCCAATAAGGAAATCAGGACCTCAGTTTACAACCAGAATGAAATGGATTTCACCAAAACTCGAATGAGTTTTGAAGTGGATTCTTTCCAGAACTTCCAGATAAGAGCCCCAGGTGACCAAGACCTTGAATTAGCCGTGTGAGACTCAGGTTGGAGAACTCAGGTAAGTCAACCCAGACTTCTGATCTATAGAACTGTGAGGTGATGAAGTTGTGTTATTTCAATTTGCTAAATTTGTGGTAATTTGTTACAGCAGCAGTAAAAATCTAATATGAATGCCCAGCCTATCAGTATACCTTGCATATATGCAAGTCATTGCTATCAGCCCTGGCTAAGCCTTGTAATGTTTAACCTGAAAACTAGTGTTACCACCAAACTAACTGCTGAAATACAGAGAGTTGTTTCTGTATATTTTTTTCTACATTCAATCTCCAGTCAAATAATGCAAAATTAAATGCCCAAATATTTATTCTCTATGTAAACTAATCTCATTTTGTGCAAGTATTTAGTGGCAATGACAAATAGCACCGATACCTAATAATTTCTAGGACTCTAACCCACTCAAACGTTCTAGAGACTCACATGTTCGGTGTACAACACTGTTCACAGCATTATATATAATAAATAAATTATGGCATAATTATTACATGAAATATACAATCCTTGAATAGATTTTGAAAGACACAATTGTATTTTAAATAAAAGTAGGATACTAAATTATATCGACTGAGTCTAATTTTAATAAAAATACAAATATATTTGCGCATAAAAGAAGATGAAACAAATACATTATGTTGTAGTGGTCTGTGATAGGGTTACCAGTAATTTTTGTATATTTTACTGAGATATTTTAAAAAATGTCTATATGTTATCACTTTGCAATTTGATTAAAAAAACACTGAACATCAATCTGTAGAATATGTTTTCTATTTATATATATGTCACTAGTTCCATGTTTCACTTTGTCAAATTAACCTTTTAGCCCCTTGGTTTACTCATCTGCAAAAATAAATTGGCTCAAAGAACCTAACATCTCTTTGAACACAAAAATTCTAAGAAAATGTAAATATAAAAGTGTCAAGAAAACCCTAGTTTTAAAATATATCTCTTTAGCACTTTTGAATTTGGCACTTTGCTATTTTTCTCCTTTGTGTCATTGTCAAATAGGTCCCTTAGGAGCATTTTCTGAATACTGAGCATGAGTCATCTCTAAAATCACAATAGACAATCTTTTTGTTTTTCATCCTATCACTACATGAGTTTTGAAGACAGTTTAAAAACAAGAATATAAACTATTGGGAAATTGCTACCTTAATTTTTCTTTAGATTATTTTAAGTAATATTTTTATGTAAATTACAACTATATAGAATCATTTTTGACTTTTCTAGTCAAAATATTTATACTTTTATCATTGCCTTATATTAACATTTGGCATGTTTTTATGTTCGTAAGGAAGAGTCTTAATTGAATTTATTTTTAAAATTATATAGATATAGGACTATATTTATCAAAACTATTTTGTATCATTAAAATTATATTTTATCCATCTAACTTAAAACTTAATAAACACTATGCATATTAGTTTTAATTAAAAAACATTTTCTTTTTTTATATATTTCATTTTATAAGTAGGCATATAAATAAATGTTCAGCTGGGAGCAAATTCGGTACAATTCTTTTGGAAAGCATCTTAGCAAAATATATAAAGATAACTAAAATGGTCAAGCATTTTGACCATGAAATTCACCTGGAAATTTAAACTCAAGAAATATTTTTTAAAAAAAAGATATGTGATAGATGTTTAATTCCACTTAAAAAAAAAATACTTTTCAATTATAAGCCTAAAAAATCTATTAGCATCTACCCTGGATTGTTTGAATTTTTTATCTACCGATCTCAACCTACATTTAAACCTAACTTCTTAATATTTGAATTTGCATTGCCCTATCACCTGAAAAAATGACTTAGAAATTCAGTGGTCAGGAAAGGAATGTTTTGGAATTTGTTTACCAGGCTAATACATACAAATTATATTCCTTGAAATATCATTATATTTAAATTGTCATAAACGACTATGGAAATATTTTCTTCACTATTATCTCTTTAGAATTGAATATATGACCAAGTAAATAAATGCAATTACTTTTTGGGGATTACTTTGCAAATGAATTCAACTCACCATCTGAATTTGCCCACCTGCACTGAACGTTATTACTAACCAATTTCTTCTTGTACCTCAAAAGCCATAACTAACATCATATTGTCACTGGAAAAAAATGAAGATTAAAGTGTTCTTCTTTTTAAAATGTAGATAAAATGTTGAATTATCACCAGTACTGACTGGTAAAAGTAGAGCTGACATCTAACAAAACCATGATACGTGGTTGCCATGTTATTGTTTGTTTTTAATTTCCATATGTTACTGTTTGTTGATTCCACTGGTGACTTGATTGCAGGTGATAAGGACAGACATGATATAGTATAGTTAAATAACTGAGATTTTTACATATTGACCCTATTTAACATATTATTTATATTGAACTCAGATTGACATATGATATACTTATTATAGTGACTTTGAGTTGAAGGCATTATTGACCTTCAATGGGTTTTTATTTGTAATGTTTTATTTTGTTTTATTTAAACTTGTCATTTATAAAGGAGTATCACACTCAAGCTCAACCTCTGACACAGTAACCAAATATTTCTACTTCATAAGCATGAGCCCTTATAATCTGAATATTAAGTTCTTCAGTTAACAGGGTGTCAAATTGTTTTTAGAATTTTATTAAAGTGTCTCTTGTTTTTGCTTGTGCTACATCCAAGAAAGTTTGTTTTCAATTAACAAAGGTTTAGTCCAATGAACTTGATTCCCTTTTGGGTTTTTCTTTACATCCTTGTGGTTAGTCATCTTTGATATTTGCTTATAACAACATTTAAGTTACTTTGATTACCAGTAATTGTCATTACTTTTCTTTTTAATCCTAAACTCATTATCTGTACTTCATTGTCTTCCCTTTTATTCTGTAAACCACTGTAATATGGTTTCTGCTCCCACCATGCCAATAAAATTGCCCTTGCTAAGATTAGTAATGGCCTTTTAATTGTTAGTTAGGACTTTAACTGAAAACTAAAATAAATGTATAAAAAAAATCTCTCCTATGCTTAGATTTCCTGGCTTTTTCTTTTATACCTGATAATAATAATCTCTTTCGATGGATATTTGATGGCTTAAATAAGTAGATAGCTTTAGGCCCCAAATTTAACCATTTTATTTAGTTGGTTTCGATTTTGAATAGATGAAAATTGTTTGACTTGTGCAAAGTGAAAAATTAAAACAGATAAACCCAGCACATAGTGACTGATAAACCATAGTTACAACTGGTAAACCTGATGAAAAGATTTAGCTCTGTGCCTCCTCCCAGGGCAACCAGAAGCAGCAGCATGGCCACTACTACTCTGCTGACTGAAACACAGGTGTATCTTTCTCTCTTGCTCTCATTTTCATTCTCTTTCCTGCCTGAAAAACAATGAGAGCTAGTACACAGAGAGATAGACCTGAAATGATGAAACAAGATCCTACTTTCCACTCTGATAACAGCTACCTACTTGGCTTAAAATCATGGCATAATAAAATTGTGGAATATGTTTTCTGTTTAGTGACCTCACTTTCCTTCTAAAATTGGAGAAGTACAAGGCACAATAAATTAGGCACTGTGTTTACTATTTAACCAGAAGGTATGTGTGAGCACTCTTTTCTTGTCATTAGTTACAAACAAAAGGACATGATCTTGTGATCTAAATGCATGACAGCCATTATAGCTACTCTCTTACTTCCTACAGCTTGTAACACTGTGATCACTTCATCATTAAAGTCTCTCCCAATTTAATTTCAGAAACATCACACTTCTATATTACACATCCCATTTTGTTCTCCCTTTCAGTTTCTCTAAGGAGAAAAAGAATAAAGAATAAAGGAGCCCATGTTCTTTAAGGATAGACATGATAGAGTGTAGTTAAATAACTGAGATTTTACCTATTGTCCCTCCTTTCCATACTAGACCTATTCCTCATGCTGCAAAGTTTCAATGGTATAGGTTCACCTGTTTCAATCACTTCAATTACTGTGCACATGTCTGGTTCTCTCAACAAGCAGGCAGTAATATTTTAACTGCCTACCAGTTTTTTTTTTTTCATTTTGATGTCCCACAAGAATTTCAAACTCAATTTAACTGGACGTTATTCCTAATCTCATTCTGTAATCCCTATCTATATGCATGTACTACCATCAGTCCAATTGCTCACAATGGAAACATTCTTAAAATAATTCCATTATTTTCCTCTCCCTAAAATCTATTCAGTCACCAAGTACCACCTATACTCTTTTTTTTTTTTTTAATTTTTACTCCTGGAATACATCCCCTCCTTTCAAATTTCACTAAACACTATCTCACTATTTTTTTTCAGGATTGCAATATTTTTTGTCTGGAATTGTCACTAAAATTATCTCCTAGTTTCTCTTATCCTAAAAATCATTCTTCATGCTGTCACCAATTTAGTTTTTCTGAAACAAGAACTTTATAGTGTTCTTTTCACATTTAAAATTATATTAGTCATATCTACCCTTCTATATCAAACCCAATCTTTTTACATAGTGTAGGACCTTTTACAAGTGGCTCCTACTCAACCTTTCCAGAATTGATTAATTTGGATAATGGTGGTTACTGTAACAAATTTCAACGGCTTTTCTCAATACAATTTTATTTCTACCTCGCATGTCTATCAAGGTGGGAGTTTCTAGTCTGTGAGTAGCTTTTATCCACATGGTTTTAAGGCTACAGGATCCTTCTGTTTTGAAGCTCACCATCCAATAAGATCTTATGGTCCTCTGCATCAGGCCAGTAGAAGGGAAACAGCATAGTGGAGGCTCATCTACATCTTAAAAACTTCAGCTTGGAAATAATATATTTGTTCCTTTTCCTCACATTTTATTGGGTGAAATTCATTCAGATAGCCACATGTTAGAAAGCCACTTCTCATCAACAATTCTATCCAAGGAAGAAGAAACACAATTTGGGTGAACAGTCATCGTTTCTGCATTAACATCAGGAGTTTCTTTCAATTCCGTATCTTGCTTCCACTGGCACTGCATACATACATATATAATACTTCTATTCTAGAAATACACCATGGTCTCCCTTGGCATATGTTGCTGCCTTTTGCTAATGGTCATATTCTATTTTTCTTCTAAAATTTAGCTGAGAAATACTTTTGTGTTGAAAGCCATTATAGAACTTGTGTTTTTGGCTTAAAATCTTTCATATGTTTTATATATTTTTCTGTTGCAATAAGTGGTTGGAAAATCTGGATAAACTCAGTTTTATGCATTATTACTTTTAAAATTCCTTTTTTCTCTTAGTGAGACCTGAAAAATATGAGTATTGAAAATAAAATCTGACTCATTAAAAGTGATCCTTATTACAAATTTCTGAAAATATTTTTGGTAAAGTAACAAGATTTATTATTTAAAAATAGTTGTCATCTTACATCTGGCAATAGTAGTGTGTTAAAGAGTAGCTTTTTGTTTGTTTTAGTCTTTAGTAAAACTCTCTAGAAGATTACATAAAATTCTCTTGCTTAATAACAAACTCATTTTCTTACCTTTCTGGGGAGACATCAGACAGCATCTCTCAGCTTTCCTTTCGGTTAAGTGTGACCATAAAACTGAGCTCTGACCAAGGAAATATGAACAGAAGTAATGTTTCAATTCCAGATCTGACCCATAAAAACTTCCCATATACAACCAACTTCTCCCTTCCTCTGTCTGCAGACTCAATGTCAAAGCCCAGAAAACCTTAGAAACCATATATTAAAGGTGCCAATGCTTTTATTAGCCTAGGACCTGGAATAATTCTATGAGGCAGATTCCCACTCCACCAAAGGTGAACACTTTCATTTGATTATGCCATACAAAAAAAGGAAAAAAGCTTTTATTGTGTTATATCACTGGTTGATAATGCCACCAGCATTACCTTAAATAATATGGCTCAACGTTGATGACTAAAGACTTTGTGTTGGTAATCTAAATGGAAAATTAAAATGCTCTACTGTCCAATGGTGTAGCAAAGGTGTGATGGCTACTATAACAAGAAGGTATCTTAAGACCAACAAAAGAAGCACACAACTCTGTAGAATATAACAGAATTCATTATAGCATAATATATTAGGGGAAGATTGGGATGGAGCCACACAGGAGATCCAACAATTCTGCACAGATTATTCTCTACTACAGATTCCTGTTACTATACTTTTTATATAGTATAACTTGGGTACAAATGATTGACTAGACAAAGGGACAAGCAATGCAGTAGTGCTGGGGGCCATACCTCCTGGTAGTCTTGTGATAGGTAATTGTTTATAATAGACACTATATCACCAGTTAGATATTTATTATGGCTGTCATGCCATTTTGGCCATTACTAACAAAGATATTTATGGCTACATTAAATGGAACACAGATAATCATCAACTTAAAGGCTTTGGTACACTTGCTAAGGACAGTGAGGTTGGTCAAATGTCACAGCATGAAACAAAAGATGAAATGAAATCTGGAACACAGAGATGGAGTTGATTTTGGTCACATCTACTTTCCACCTCAGCATTTCTGTGGCTTACACAATCTTGCCCACCCATCTTCTGCAGAATCCTTGGGGCCTAATATCAGGAGATGGCTTGCATGCTTATACCACAACAGCAATACAAGTAGCAGCAAGAGAAAAGTAAGTCTACTAGTGATAAGAGAATCCCCAAAATAGCTGAACCCTGTTTCCCAAGGAGAGAAGCAAGCCAACAATTAAATGAGTCAGCAAAGGAAATCTGATCAACCTTATCTAGAGCATTTTTTCATACGAGCTAAGAGGTCAGCAATGTTAGATTCATAAGAAGGAATGTCAGTACAACATTCTTGTTCAATGAGAACACAGGTCCTTGTGCTGAAGTGAGAATATTGAAAGCCATTCTATTTTGCAAAACAACTTTTCTCATTTGAGCAGTTTCTTGATTCAGCGAGAAAATGCTCAGTCCACAATAATTTAAGGCAGTTGCTATGAACTTAGCTAAGTCTTGAATTTCTAGCTTGGCACTAATAGCAGCACACTGGAGTAAGAAAATGTAAACAGTCCATTCTGACCAAGACAAACTGAAAGTCCACTGGGACTTCAAAGCAGTTAAGTTTTGTGGGGTTCCTGATCAATTCTCATAAATTTTCCCTGGTAAGGTTGGGAAGCCCAATGTACAGTTGCCAGTCCATGCAGAGGGAAGATATAGCCATAAATTTGTGCCATACCTAAATACCTCTTTGATGGCTAGAGAGGCACCTGCCTATAAAGATTTGTTCTCTCTTCTTGTCTAGTCAGTGTCTAAAATCTTATGTATCATTTGACAAGTAGTGAATGGGAGCCACCCCATGTGTCTATGCCTATGTTTAGTGTGGTTAGTCTGCTCTATACAAATTGGAGCAAACACAACCAGTCTGCCATGTTCAGCACATAACTATCATAAGCTATCAAATGTGATAAGCAGCGGGTATCATAAAAGAGTTAGTGTGATGTCTAATTCAATCAGAGACATAAGTTCAAAATTAAGGAAGAAACCATCAGCTTTGGTCCTGGGAGTCAAACTTCTCAGGTTCTCACAGGTACTCTGTCCCATCCATTGTTCCCTGTCAGAGATATTGAAGGGGAGCACTATGCAAGGCATTCCTTCCACACTGGGCATGGGCAGCAATCCACAGACTCAGCAGTCGGATCAGTTGTGTATTTCTGCATAAGTGGCAGTCCAAAAGAGGAAGATATTTCCCAACATTCCAGTAACGGTTTCCAGAAAAAGCAAACTAAAAGTGATAAGACAAATTTTTAGTAGGCATTTAGTGAGGGAGGTCCTTGCATCATGGCAACAGTGGTAATTTCATCTTATTAGTTAAAATATATGCAGCCTGTGGATTATGGGCAGGTAGTGTATACCTACCATGTTGCCTGAGGTGGAAGGATGATTTGCATTTTGAGCAGGTGGCAAGAGACCATGCTAAGCAGCCAATTATAGTGACCTTTAGTATTGGCTTTTGACTGTTATACCCAGAACATTTATGCCCAGACTCCAGCATGATCAATGCGGAACACTTTAGCTGGCCAGACACACCTCATTTTCTAGCAAAATGTGTCCTATCTAACTTGGGGGAAATTGCCACTCTAACTTCCATTCAAATGTCTCCTAGAGCTCTTCTGGTTTGATGTCTCCAAGAGCTGTGAACAGTAGTTGACATTGGCCCTTTATCAGCTCTAGCATTAAGGCATCAGGCCATAGCTTTTTAATAGACATAGTCAGAGGAACGTTCTGTGTAGTAGTTCCCAAGCACTGGTAGGGAGCCACCCCATGCTGGTATCAGCCGAATTTATTTTCCCTACCACCTTGGCAATGACCTTTGCCCACCTGTGCAAGGTAGAGAATTGTAAAAGAGTACAAAGCTGTGCCTTTAAAATACCATGCTTCTTTAGGGATGGAGACTGTGCCTTCTTTCATTAATGAGGGCATCTCTTGTGGAAGCTCAATAGGAGGAACCAAAATGGTCTCATAATACATTGGCTCCAGAATGGCATGTAACTCATTGCCCAATAACTTGTGGAATGAGTACTAAACTGTTGCAAATATGCATGCCATTTCTGCAGACTTGTATAACAGTTGAAGTGGATCTTATAAATAATTCTTCTATCTACACCTTGATTGGAGGGAAGCTCTTACTGCACTGGCTATTCTATTGAGGCATACCTGATCTCTGCCCCCTCTTATAGTTGGGACCAAAAGCCAAGGGTCATTTACTTCTTTTGCTGTTTTTGCCAGGATGCCCAGCCCATGCCTTCTGGGGTTACTGAAGCATCTGATCCAAATGGCAATCTCACCTGAGAGATTCCAAAACCTTTAATCCATTTGACGAGTATTTTTACTTTCTCAACAGCATCCTGTTGTTAGGCTCCCCAGTCCCACCTACATCCCTGTTTAACTAGGCAATATAATGGGTGAAGACATTGTGCTAAGTGGGGTATAAAAATTTATCAATACTCAAGAATTCCCACAAAATATTGTACCTCTTTTACATTTATTTGTATGAGATAGGTTTGTACTTTGTCTATGAAAGCCTTAAAAACAGTATTCTTACCCAACCATGTGACTCTCCAAAACTTTATTGCGGTACTTGCACCTTGAATTCTTTGCAGATTCAGTGTCTATATTCTCTGTTGTAAGTGCAATGTTCTCTGTAGCAGAGACAAATCTTCACAAGTTAACATTATGTCATTGATACAATAAGTTCATTTCACTGAGGTCAGGAAAGAAAACAGTGACAGGTCCTGAGCCACCATCCCTTGGCATATGGTGAGGCTATGTAAATAGCCTTGAGGGAGCACTTGGAAAGTATATCTAAAGTGGGAAACATATTTCTTAACAGTTTCTTTGTCATTGTGAAGGCATCAGCCTTGTGGCAGGAAAAGGCTTCAACATAACCTAAAAATATACATATACCAACAAGGATATTGATAACCCATACTAAGTGTC
This sequence comes from Eidolon dupreanum, assembly GCA_028627145.1. Lineage (NCBI taxonomy): Eukaryota > Metazoa > Chordata > Mammalia > Chiroptera > Pteropodidae > Eidolon > Eidolon dupreanum. The sequence goes on from CM053507.1 coordinate 67,102,839, forward strand.
ACTTCAATGAAGTCCAGCTTAAATGTACTATGGGACATAAAGGAATGCAAAAAAACAAACAAAAACAAAAACAAAAACAAAAACAAAAACAAAAACAAAACAAAAAATGAGGGAGCCAGAAGAACCACACAGCCATCTTGGGTTTCCCACAGCCCTGACTATTCCTTTAATTTAGAGCCATTGTTTACCCATCTTAATTTCTCTGATTCAGGATCAGACTATCATCATGTTTACAAGGACATCAGGATGGCAAAAGTCTGGCAATGTGGGGTAAGTTTTGTTAAAACAGAATAGACTTTAACCATATATGCCATAATCTGATACTCAGGTTCAGTCATTTTAGGGTGTGACTCAATTTTGATGACATCTTATGCAGCACATCTCAGATTTCCAGAAATTTCACACAATTTCTGGAATCCTTGTAAGGAAAGACAACTTAAAGAAGAGGCTCAATGTTACTTCTTATTTGACAATACTTCTTGTGTAATTTCAACACACCAAGTTGAAATAATAAGTTTAATATTTCTCTTGTATACAGAAATAAATCTTTCTGAGGTAGTCCAAGGGCTCTCTGGAACATCTCAAAGCCATTTCCGGGTCAAGAAAAAGCCTCTAATTTTGCATCAGTTTACTTTTGATTTTAAAATTCATGTACTTAATTAAATTCATTCTAATCTTATTCAGCTGAACCATACAGAATTTCCTTTTTCAAGATTCCTTTTCTACAACCTTCTACAACTTTCCTTTTTACCTTCAGATGTTGTCCTGTATTTTCTCTTTCCATGAAATAACGAGCCTCATTTTAGGACAAAATTACTTTTGTTTCCCTCAAAAATATATCTCCATAACCTAAACCTTCTGTTACCATAAACATATATTATTTTTCTTTCATCTTAATTGTAATTCTTTAGCCTTTGATAACTCTACAGACATGTCAGTTTTAATTAAATCAACAAACTTAAACTAGATTTTATGTGCTAAAAATTAATATTAGATCATGTGAACTTGAAAATCATTTAGGTTGGTTTATTTCCTGAGAATTTTTGAATAGCCAATTTATAGAAGCACTTGTTTGTTTTTAAGCCAATTCAACATAGCTGTTGAAATTAGCAATACCATCTCAAGGTAGAAAATACCACACAAATACAACACATATATAGAGGCACATGATCATTACAAACAGGTGCAGAGGCTTCACGGTTTCCATAAAAGAAGCTAGATCTGTTTAAAGGACTTTCCCCGCACAGCCAGTCCCTATGCTAGCAGAGTTGTGGACATTCTAACATATTTTTCTAGATTCAGTTCTTTCTCTATCTTTCAAACCCTTGCTTCTGCCTCTAGCTTGGTGTAAGTGGCCAGCCAAACTACCCCTTAGAGGGATCAGCCTACAGCTATGGCCATAAATTGTCCTATCCCTATACTCACATGCTGGCCTCCCATGCTCAAAAAACCTGGCCAAATCTCCCTACGTAGAAATAGATGGCCAGCTTGGAATTTCCCCTACAGACAGTGGGCTTTACCCTGACATGTTCCCCTTTCCTATGTCTGTTTTGTTTTCAGGTTTCCAATTGTCCGACTGTGGCGCAAAGATATAATGGCCACCATAACATGAAGGTATCTCAAGACCAACAAATGAAGTAGGCAACTCTGTAGAATATAATAGAATTTGTTTTAATGTAATTTACTTATGGAAAGATTGGGTAAGAGCAGAACAGATGACCTAGTAATTCTGCATAGATTATTCCCCACTATAGACTCTAATTACTATACTTTTTATACACTATAACTCAGGTACTAATAATTGACAAGACAAAAGAACAGGAATGCAGTAATGCTGGAGGCCGTAACTCCTGGTGGTCTTATGATAGATGATTGTTTATAATTGATACCATCACCAGTTTGATATTTATATCAATTGTCATGCCATTCTGGCCATTACTAGCAAAGATACTGATGGCTACATTTTATGGAATAAGATAATCTTCAATTAGAAGCCTTGCTAAGGACAGTGAGGCTGGTCAAAGGTCACAGCATAAAACAAAAGATAAAATCTGGGACACGGATATAGTTGGTTTTATTCACATCTACATTTATATAACCTACTAAGCTTCTTTTCTCATGACAGAAAACTTAGCCCTACTTCACATGAACCTGAAGTACCCAGATGTCAGGACCTTTGCTTACTGCTTGCCATGAAGCCTATTATATCAATCCTACCTTGAGATTGTGGGACTCTTGGAGCTCCTGGCTTCAGCATTTGGCTTAGACAAAAGAGAGATAAGAGCAATAAAGAATATTTTAGAAGAAATATACTTAAGATCCTTAGTGATGTAATGCTTTTGAATAAAAATAACTTTAAGTAGCTTAAAAAGCCAGAATCATGAGAGCTACAACCAAAGCATGAAAGTGAAAGAAAATAAACCCTATCATGCAGAAGAGAACAGTAATGAAGAAGTTTGCTTTCAAGTATATAACCAGATGAAGAATAAAAACAAATATCCTTAGAGAGCTCATAACCACAAGCCAGCCTTCACATAACAAGACATCTGGAACTATGTGAGTCCAGGAACTATGTAATATGAAAGAGAAGTAAACCCCATTATATAGGAAGGAAGAACACAGAGGAAATTTCCCACTCTTGACTTTGGATATGGAGAAGATTGTGTGTGTGTGTGTGTGTGTGAATTTATGTACATATATGTGTATACATATGTGTGTGTGTGTATATATATCTTTAAATGACTTTAAAGAAAAAGCATTACTAGAAATAAAGAGGAACCTTCATAATAATAAAGGTTCAATTCATTAGGATAAAATAACTACTCTTAGTTTTGCCTGATCATATAACCACAAAATATAATTTTTAAAAGTTAAAACAAAGTGAAATAAGCCAGACTGATAGAGTTGAAAACACATGATATCACTTATATGTGGGATATAAACCTAAAAGCAACAAACAGAGACTCATGGACATGGACAATAGACTCATGGTTACCAGAGGGTTGGAGAGAGGGGGAGTGGGGAGGTAGATGGGGTGAAAGGGGTCAAATATGTGGCAACAGAAAAAAAATCTAACTATGGGCGTTGAACATGCAATGCAATTATATATATGCCTTACTGTTGAACTATACAGCTGAAACTTAATGGAATTCATTAAACAATGTCACCATAAAAAAAAAAAAAACTAAAACAATAAGAAATAGACAAATCTATAATTATAGTGGGAGATTTTAATATTCCTCTAATAGAATAAGCAAACAAAAAATGAGCTAAATAACAGCAAGATTAACAAATTGATTTAATACACAAAATACGATACTATACCCACAACTGAAGAGTACACCTATTTTTCAAGTAATTATAAAATATATACAAAAATTGGCTGTGTCTTGAAGGGCCAAAATGCAAGCCTCAAAAAATTTCAAATGATTGAAACCATTCAAGGCATGTTCTTAGACTACAATATAATTATAAATAATAAAAATATGACTGAAAAATCTCAACTTCTTGACAATTTAGAATAAACAGGTGTCAGATATTCTGGTCAAAATGGTGGAGTAGGTAAATGCTGTGCTCACCTCCTCCCCCAACCACATCAAAATTACAAATAAATTATAGAACAACTATCATTGAGAACCACCTTATCTGAAAAGAAGTCCTATAACTAAGGATATAAAGAAGAAGCCACTATGAGACTGATAGGAGGGGCAGAGACACAGTGGGCAGGTCCTATGCCCACAGTATGATGATGATTAAGAATCAAGAGGGAAATCTCAGCTGTGGAGGACCTCCCTGAGGAGTGAGGCATCCCAGCCTCACACCAGGCTTGCCAGCCTAAGGTACCAGTGCCAGGAAGAGGAGTCCCATAATATCTGGCTGTGAAAAACAGCAGAGATTGCATCCAAGTGCAATGAAGAGCTACTAGAGAGCAAGGCGTCCTTTTAAAGAGCACAAGCACAGACTCACTCACTCACAAACTCACTTGAAGCTCCAGTGCAGGGGAGCAAGCTAAAAAGCATCAGAGATATGCAGGGAGAACTAAATTGACTAGCTTCAGGGCAAGGGTTGGAAGGGCAGGAGTCAAGGAAGCTCTCTCCAGGGACAAAAGCAGGGGCGGCACTGTTGTTCTTTTGCTGAGGTCTCTCCCACTCATCTGGCAGGCACAGCAGGGAGCACCAAAACCTTGCTTTCCATTAACCTGGCTAACACTGTTCACCCTCCCTTGGTGAATCCCTAAGACCTTACCACACCCAATTTACACACCCAGCCCTAGCCACTTTCAGCAGCTTTTCCACAAAAGCAGCCTGCCTCAGCTAAAGCTGAAGATTTTCCTAAAATCTCTCAAAGGTCAAAATCCCAGACAAGCCCAGACTACTGTGCCATGGGATCAGCCCCATCACAACAAGCTTGTCCAATGTAATCACAGACAGCTTTCATAGTTAGCCTGAGGGTCAATTTCACCCACTGCTGCACCAATGTCAATCAAGTTTAAACTACAACAGGTGAACACACATGATACACACAAGGGACCCCCCTGGAACACCTGGCTCAGGTGATCAGGGAGACTGCATCATCGAACCTTACAGGACACCTACTACATAAGGTCACTCTGCCGAGACTAGGAGATGCTGCAGATCTACCTAACACATAGAAACAAACACAGAGACTCAGCCAGAATAAGAAGACAAAGAAACATGTCTCAAATATAAATAAATTAAATAATTAATTAATAACAAGGACAAAACTCCCCAAAAAAGAATTATATGAAATAGAGACAAGTGATCAACCAAAGACAGTTCAAAACACTGGTTATAAGGATGCTCAGTGATCTTAGGGAAAGAACGAATGAACTCAGTGAGAACCTCAACAAAGAGAGAGAAATCATAAAAAACAACCAATCACAAATGAGGAATACAATAACTGAAATAAAGAATACATTAGATGGAATCAACAATAGATTACATAAAGCAGAAAACTGAATCAGTGATCTGGAAGACAAGGTAGCAGAAAATATACAATCAGAACAGCAAAAGAAAAAGAAATTTTAAATATTGAGGATAGTTTAAGGGCCTCCAGGACAACATAAAACATACCAACATTCTCATCATAGGGGTACCAGAAGGAGAAGAGAGAGAGCAAGGAATTGAAAACCTATTTCAAGAAAAAATAACCAAAAAATTCCCTAACCTGACAGAGGAAATAGACATATAAGTCCAGGAAACACAATGAATCCCAAACTGCATGATCCCAAAGAGGCCCACCCCAAGACACATGGTAATTAAAATGTCAAAGGTTAGAAACAAGAAGAGAATCTTAAAGTAGCGAGAAAAAGTCAGTTACCTGCAAGGGAGTTCCCATAAGACCATCAGCTGAAACTGCAAGTCAGAAGTCATCAGCACAAAATATTTAAAATGACAAAAAGTAAGGCCCTACAACCAAAATTATCCAGCCAGTTTATCATTTAGAATAAGAAAGCAGATAGTTTCCCAAACAAGAAAAAGCTAAAGGAGTCTATCACCACTAAACCAGTATTACAAGAAACATTAAAGGCATTTTTTAAGTAGAAAAGATAAAAAATGTGAATAAGAAAATATGGAAATGAAAAAAATCTTACTGATGAAGGCAAACACTTAGAAAAAGCAATGAATCAATCAATTATAAAGCTAGTAGCCTCTGTCCCACTACCCAAGATGCCAAAGGGAAAGAAGGCTAAGGGGAAGAAGGTGGCTCCAGCACCTGCTTTTGTGAAGAAGGAGGAGACCAAGAAGGTGGTAAATCCCTACTTGAGAAAATGTCATTGGATAGGACATTCATCCCAGAAGGGACCTCACCTGCTTTATCAAAAGGCCCCACCATATTCTGCTGCAGTGGCAAAGGGCTATTCTCTATAAGCTCCTAAAAGTGCCTCCTGCGATTAACTAGTTCACCTAGGTCTTGGACCACTAAACAGCTACTGAATTGCTTAAGCTGGCCACAAGTACAGACTGGAGACATAGCAAGAGTAGAAGCAGATTGTTGGCTCAGGCTGAGAAAAAAGGTGCTGGCAAAAGGGATGACCCCACCAAGAGACCACCTGTCCTTTGAACAGGAGTTAATTCTGTCACCACTTTGATGGAGAACAAGAAGGCTCAGCTGGTAGTGATTACACATGATGTGGACCCCACTGAGCTGGTTGTCTTCCTGCCTGCCCTGTGCCATAAGATGGTGGTGGTAGGGGGTTCCTTCTGCATTATCAAGGGGAAGGCCAGGCTGGGCTATCTAGTCCACAGGAAGACCTGCACCACCATCGCTTTCACTCAAGTTAACTTGGAAGACAAGAGCACTGGCTAAGCTGGCAGAAGCTATCTGGACCAATCACAATGACTGACATGATGAAATCTGCAGTCACTGGGGAGGCAATGTCTTGGCCCCATAACTGGTAGCTCTCATTGGCAGAGCGGAAAAGGCAAAGGCTAAGGAACTGGCCACCGAACTCGGCTGAGTGTACACTGTTGAGTTTTCTCTACATAAAAGTAATGAAAATTCTCCTTCAAAAAAAAAAAAAAAGCTAGTACAAAGGTTAAAAGACAAAACTAGAAAGAACATGTGTAATTACAACAATAATTATGGATACACACAGATACCCACACAAAATAAGTGAAAAATAATGACAAAAACAAATAGGGGGAGTAAAAATTGTAGTGATTTTAGAATGTGTGTGAACTTAAGTAACCATCTACTTAAAATAGACTGCTATAAAAATATCTTATATATAGGAAGCACGTGGTAACCACAAGTGAAAAATTTAAGGGATGTATATAAGAAATAAAGAGAAAGGAACATAAACACAACACTATAGAAAGTCATCAACATACAAGAGAGCTAGAGAATATGAAAGGAACAGAGAACTACAAAAAACAATCAGAAAAACATTAATAAAATGGCAATGACTACCTATCTATCAATAATCACTTTAAATGTAAATAGATTAAATGTTCCAATCAAAAGACATAGTGTAGCTGAACAGATAAGAAAACAAGACCAATATATACGCTGTCTACCAAAGACCCACTTCAGATCAAAAGACACACACAGACTGAAAGTAAAGGGATGGAAAAGGATATTTCGTGTAAATAAAAGCAAACAAACAAAAAACAACTGGAGTAGCAATACTTACATCAGACAAAATAGACTTTAAAAGGGCTGTAAGGAGAGACAAAGAAGGGCATTTTGTAATGATAAAGAGATTAAATCAAGAGGATTAACTTACATAAACATGTACACATGCAATGTAGAACACTAAAATATATAAAGCAAATATTGACAGCCATAAAAAAAAGAGATAGACAGTAATACAGTCATAGTAGGGGACTTTAACACCCCACTAACATCAAGGGATAGATCACCCAGACAGAAAATAAACAAGAAACAGTGGCCTTAAATGACACATTATACCAAATGGATTTAATGGATATTTTACAACATTTTACCTAAAAGTAGCAGAATATACATTCTTTTTAAGTACACGTGGAACTATTTCAAGGATAGACCACATGTTAGGACACAAAACAAGTGTCAAAACATTTTAAAAGACTGAAATCATACCAAGTTCTTCTCCTGTCATAATAGTATGAACTAGAAATCAATTACAAGAAGAAAAGTAAAAAACATGGAAATGCATGGAGGCTAAATAACATTGCTACAAAGCAATAAATGGGTTAACAATGAGATCAAGGAAAAAATCAAAAGATTCTTTGAAAAAACTGAAAATGAAAGCACATATACCCCCAAACTGTGGGACACTGCTAAAGCCATTCTAAGAGAGCTATTTATAGGAATACAGTCCTACCTGAAGACACAAGAAAAAAATCTCAGGTAAACAACTTACCCTCACACCAAAAAGAAATGGGGGGAAAAAAAAACCAGACAAGGCCCAAAGTGAGTAGAAAGAAATTATAAAGGTCAGAGCAGAAATAAACAAAATGGAGTCTGAAAAAACAATACAAGAGATCAATGAAACCAAGAACTGGTTCTTTGAATAGATTATCAAAATTGATAAACTTTAATCCAGACTCATTAAAAAAAAAAAAAGAAAAAATGAGAGGGCACAAATAAACAAAACCAGAAATAAAAGAGAAGTGAAAACTAACACCACACACATACAAAAGTTTATAAGGAAATATTATGAACAACTATATGCCAACAAATTGGACAACCTGGAAGAAATGGATAAATTCCTAGAAATATATAATCTTCTAGGGCCGAATTAGGAAAAAATAGAAAATCTGAACAGACTAATAACTGCTAATAAAATCGAGTAAGTAATGAAAAAACTCCCAGCAAACAAAAGCTCTGGACCAAGTAATTTCACAGCTGAAATTTTACCAAATATTCAAAGAAGAATTAATACCTATTCTTCCTAAACTAATTCAAAAAATTGAAGAAGAGAGAGGGCTTCCAAATTCATTATATGAGACCAGTATTACCATGAGACCAAAACCAGATAAAAACACTACAAAAAGAGAAAATTATAGGTCAATATCACTGAAAACCATAAATGCAAACATCCTCAGCAAAATATTAGCAAACTGAATTCAGCAATACATTAAAAAGTTCATGCACCGTGACAAATTTCCAGTTATAAAAATGGTCACAGGGATGTAAAGTTCAGCATAAGAGATATTGTCAATAATATTGTAATAACTATGAATATTGTCAGATGGCAACTAGACTTTTTGGGGTGGTCTGTTTATAAATTATAAATTATATAAATGTCTAATCACTATGTTATACCCCTGAAACTAATATAATATTGTATGTCAACTGTAATTGAAACAAACAAACAAACAAACATTGTGTCCTGATGTAAAGAAAGAAAAGAATAAATAAGTGTCAAGGAATAACTCATATTGGATGTCCTTGAGAAGAGAAGTCTTCTAAAATAAGATGAAAAACCCAGAAGTCAAAAGTGAAAAATACAAATAAAGATGATTAAAAATTAAAACTCTGTATTGTTAAAATAACTTTAAATAAGATACAATCCAGAGGCCCACTGGGTCTTATTTAACAGATGAGGGATTCAATTCATAACATATAAAGAGCACAACGAATCATGTCTCAGTCCATCAGAAAACTCTATATTATAAATATTTGACATATCACAGACAAAAAATGGTAAAATGTTCAGTAATAATATGAAAAATTACTCAATATTACTAACAATCAGAATTAATAAAAACAATAATAATGTAATACTTGCCAATCAGAATAGCAAATATTTAGAAATGATATTCAGGAAGTGGAGAGATGTGGTAAAACAAGCATTGTCATACTTTATTTGTAGGAGAACAAAATAATAAGTTTCTATAGTGTGTATAGAAAGATATGTACAAGGATGATGATTACAGCTTAATTTGTTATTGTGAAATTGGAAGTAAAGTACACCTCCTTGATTAGATCATTGATACAGTTCTGTATTAAAGGCAAGGAGATTTCCAAGGTATATCATAAAGCGGAAACACATTAGTGAATGATTTGCATCAAATAATCCTGTTTATGTAAAAAAAAATACTATGCACTTTTGTATATATATTATTTATTGAGCGCTTATTCTGTGGCAAGCATCACTCTAACCTTTTTGTATATTTTAATTTTCTTAATTCTTATAAAAATCCTATGAGGTAGACACTACTACTACCCTCACAGATTAAAAAAAAGAGACAGAGATTGTGATTTGCACAAAATCATAGAGATAAGAAGGGATTCAAACCAAAGTGGTTTGGTTTCCTCCCTCCTTTTTCAGTATTATTTTCTCAATTTCGCTATCCACCTTCCTTCCAACTCCCTTCTCTCCTGCCACCTGCCTCTTCTCATATTAAGTTTTTAAATGTCTGTTAACAGTGTCAAGGGGAGAAAAGGGTGTGTTGGGGTGGGGTGGGGGGTGCCGAAAGTATATTTCGCTTCTTTTCTCAACATTTGGCTTTATTGTGTTGCTTTTGTAAATGAAAAATGTTAAAGAAAAAATTAAGAATCTTTCCATTCAGTCCAACAAATTATTGTTTATTGTGCTTGGTTACCAGTCCTGGAGCGGCATGAAAGACTAAACATTCTAAACACATCTGGTCAGTTTGACTTTAAAAGTAATTAACATCGTCTTGTGGAAAGAGAGGGAGAGACAGAGACAGGGAGAGACACAAAGAGCTAGAGAGAGAAAGTGAGAAGGCACCATAAAGAAACACAAGCTTGACTCCTCCACATTTATACTGTGAACCACCCACAGCTCCCAAGGCTTAAAAGCCAACAGAAATCTAAGGGATAGAGGTCCACGTCAGAGTAAAGGAAGTTCTCAGGCGCTTGGTGCCTTCAATCCCTCCCTGGAGGCAGATACTCCCCCGATAAAGGCTTTCCAAGTTACACCCAGTGTTGACGTCCTAATTCCTGGTTGCCCTTAGCCGTACAACCAACGTTTTTGGATTCTCTACGGAGAGCAGGAAAGGGGGCGAGGGAGCCAACCTCCGCGCCACACTCGGAGAGCGGTCTCGCCGGCAGCTCTGTCCCCACCCTTCTCAACCACGCGGGGCCGTAGGCGCCCGCGCGAGGACCAGGTAAGCGAGTCCTTTTGTATACATAGGATCCAGGAAACGAAACCGAGAGCCACGATTTCCGCGCTAAGGTCACTCGGAGGCCCCTTACTGGTGACTTTAGAGAAGGTTGCGTAACGAGCTGCGCTGGGCCACCAAGGGGCGGAGGGGAGGTGAGCAACCGCCCGGCGCCGGGGTTACCGGACCTCGCCTCGCCCAGCGCGGCTCCCGAGCAGTAGCAGCAGCCACAGGTGGGCAGGCGGCGTTCCGCGTTAACAGCAGCTGGGACGCGGCGCGGCTCCCAGGCCTGGCGCGGGGCTCCAGGGCGACTTGTGCGAGAGAGGCGCGAGGGCTGGCGGGATGTGCTTGCGTTGAGGTTGCGGGGTGGCTGGCGGGGATGCTGGGGGGCTGGGTTCCCAGCGGCCTCGGGAAGCCGTCCCGGAAGCGGAGCAAGGGAACTCGGAGGGGTCCCAGCTGGCTGAGCGGTACCCCAGGCCAGTAGGAACCCTGCCAATGACAGGGTGTTTCTTGACTGATAACCGCATTACGGGCTTGGCTTACCTTTGTACATCTCTTCACAGCGTGGACAGTATCCTTGAATCAGGAGAAGAGCCTGTACTCAGAAGTATCTGCCAGCATATTGGCAGTGTTAGAAGGGTCGATTGAGAGAGCCTGCTAGCTGTCATTTAACAGTAAATATTAATTAAGAATATGGCCGAAGCCCAAAACTACGCTAGGCCCGCTGGAACACAGGAAGAATTGGGAAAATAGAGGCGGTTTGTGGCACAGAGACAAGGACCATTATCTCAGGAGTCCGCCTGCCTGTCTTTAATCTTGTCTCTACTATTTAATATCTAGGGACTCCATGCCAGTTTTTCATGTACGTTCCTTCCTTACCTCATCTCTTAAATTGTGTAACTATTAAAAGAGTTAGAAGAGTTAGAGTATGATCTGTCTTAATATAACTTTGCTAGACAGGGTCTGGTTATGCAGAAAGTGCTCAGTGAAAGTTTTTATTATTTTTAATATTTTACAAAGTCCCTGCTTCTCCGGGCTTACTATCCGGTTCTCATGTGGTTTTATGTATACATTTATTCCCGGAAGTCCTGGCATGGTCACTTC